>JBCNYG010000022.1:5702011-5709797 GCA_039654305.1 Porochilus rendahli | reverse complement strand
TGAGTTACATGCAGTCTTTCTGCATAGTTTATTAATTCATAGCAGAATTTCAGGCTGGTAGGTGTGTGTGTGTGTGTGTGTGTGTGTGTGTGTGTGTGTGTGTGTGTTTTACCATGCAAAGCACTGGTGAGCTGTTCAGGGTGGACCAGGCCTTCCGGAGTCGGCTGAGATGGGCTCCAGCCTCCATACGGATCAAGTAGTTCGGCAAATGAATGAATAAAGTGACCTGTGTGCTCTGTGGGTTCTTTGTTTGTTTTTCCACAATTACTGATTTATTGATTCGGGTGGCATTGTAGTACAGTTTAGCATGTCTGCTTGGCGAAGGTGTTTCTGTGGAGGTTTGCATGTTTCCCCTGCATGGGTTTCCTCCGGGTACGCTGGTTTCCTTCCACAGTCCACAGACATGCGCATTAGGCTAATTGGTTGTTGCAAATTGCCCCTAGGTGTGAGTGCGAGTGGTCGTATGTCGGATGTGCGATGGTCTGGTGAGCTTTTCAGGGTGTACCTTGCCTTCTCTCAGTCTCGGATGAGATAGGCTCCAGCCTCCCTGTGTCCCTAATAGTATTAAGAGGTTCGGCAAATGAGTGAGTGATTTACGGAGCGGGGCGGCATGGTGGCGTTAGCACGTTAGCACGTCTGCCTCAAATCCCCCGCTCAGTGAGGGTGTTACTGTGTGTGCATGTTCTCCCAATGGGTTTCCTCTAGTTTCCTTCCACAGCTCTACAGCATTTTCTTTAATTGTCATTTATTTGCAGACAGCATTAGTGACAGCTTGTAAAAACGAAGCCCCAATCTCATTTGGGTAATAACGCTTGGTAAAGCCCACGATTGTATACATTTTTAGGTCGGGAGCGAATGAAGCGTGAAGGGTCTGCGGCCGATATCGTCGACCGTATCGAGGAATCCACCCATTGTTTTTGGAAACCTGTTTCAAAATGTTGGACGATTACACACGATAACCTACTAATCAGTGACGGTCGCCGACTTTATATTGCTGACAGTATACTGTTGACTTTATATCGAGACCGTCGTGGTTGCAGACAGTTGGGGACTAAATTGCCGACGCTCTCAGACCTTGTTTCTGACCACCAGAGGTTTTCATCTGAGCGTTATTTTATGTGAGTCATTTTGGACATCACTTACATTGCTGTGGTTGGCCTCAGACAGACGCCAACTCTAAAAATCACGGGCAGTCGCCAAAGAATCGCCCAAATGAGATCAGCCCTTTAGCAGGTAATCCAACTCCTTCTGACGTGAACACCCTTTGAGTTGAGAATGATGCAGTGCTGAGGTATTAACCAGCTTCCTGAATGAGCTGTGGTTTGCATCTAATGGAGATATTTTAATAGCACTCCACTGACTCTCGCAGCCAAACGGTAGTTCTAGAATATTTGACTGTCCACTTACCCACTGTTAATACCGGCTGAATGGGAATTAGGGTCTTAAATGTTAAAATAAAGCTGTCCTTGGCAACGTGTTTTTCTGTCACGTGATTGGGTAATCCGCTAATTCTGTCACATAGCCATGCAAAAACCGAAGAGGGTCCCCTCTACTTAGGTAAACAGTCCATGTCTTATTTAACAGATTACCCCCGGAAAACACTCATCCGCTGAATGTTGGATGCTGTTTTCCTGTGTGCTTAGTGCCGCTATTGTTATTCGTGATGACTCTTGCTGTTTCCTCTGCCATTTCCATCAACAAATTCAAATTTAGCACATTGTAGTTCAGATATCCGTCAGCAGAGGATACAGGAGATAGTGCAGCCATCTTCGGGATGTTTGTGCTGTTAAAAGGTCGTGACACGCTGCGCTTGTGTTGGTGGAATCCTTCCAGGCTGTGGTCGTTCTCACAGCACAAACCAACTAAATCATTAAAAAAAAACCACACCGTGCTGCTCTTACGGCACTGATTCCCCAATGATAACTGACAATAGCTAGTCAGCTTAGTTCTATGAACTAGCTTAGCGTTTTCGCATCTAGACACTTTATAATACACAACCGGAAACGAGTTAACGTGTGAAATCAATGCCATCGACTGTCAGAGCTGTGATTGTGTTTCCTGTCCTGTTGCTAAATCAGGATTTGGGACACGTACAGGATATGATGTAATAATGCAATCTCTTCCGTGGAAATAGCAATGCCAAGGCAAACAGTCTTAATTCCTCTTTCAATCGCCTTATTGTTTCCACTTAACAGTATTGAAACGATGGTTTGAGAATCTTTAGAAGCACCGTGAAACACTCATATTTAACGGCATATGATATTATATTTTGCATCCATCAGGCTTAACATTAAAACCACCTGACTGGTCTGTGGCTAGACAGCCCCTTAGACATCAAGCTGAAATGCACTGTCTTGTATCTTTTCTATCATATCCAGCTTTAAAGGGTACCTGTGGTGAATTTGTATTACTAGCTCTTTAAAACGATCACATATGACATCAGCAGTTCTGTCAGTCGGGCAATGTCCGTCCTTGCTTCTTAAGACATGCTGCCTTCTTCACTGGCAGTTCCAGCCCTGGTAGTGACGTGAATTCATTGTTTTGTCCTATTGGCTGGGTTGCGTGCAGCAGACACCAGTCTAAGATAACACATTATCAGCCAGTGCTGAGCTGTGTCGCCAGGAAAATGGCAGAGTGCAAAGCATATGGCGGCACGAACAACAAGCACAGAAATCACAGAAAACATGACATGGCACGGGCACAGGTCGTACTCAGAAAACGTTTCCGTTCAGACGTAATTCAGTAGTCTGTAAAGACCGCTTCAAGCCGACCTCCTATTGGCGTGACCTCCAGGCAGACCTACTTGGTATGAAGCCCACACATTTACGTCTAAAACCGGATGCTCTTCCTATGGAATTCCTTCATAAAACGTCAAAGGACGACAACGGACGGGAGCAGCGTCTCGCCAAAAGGAACCAGTAAAAGGTAAGAGCCTTTAGTATGAGGGGAGGTTTATCACCCAAAATGTCTCTCACTGCTTGTTTACTTGCGCTGCACAACCCGGTCCGACATGTTCACATCACTTCCTGGAAAAAATGGTTGTCCCGCATTGGTTCAGCCCCTGCCAGTAATCCACAGGATAAAAGTATTACCCAGTATAGAGCGTTTTATGGTCATCGATGTTAAAATAAGCTCTGTATCACTTAAACGTATTACATTACACACAAATTATTCTGCAAGGACGACCAAAACCGGTTCTCTTTAACGGTTTCGGCAGTTTGGGTAACAGTAGCTCTTCTGTGGGATCAGAACCAGACGTACTAGCCTTGACGTCCCCCACACGCAGCAATGAACCTTGGGCACCCATGACACTTTTACCAGTTCATTGGTTGTCCTTCTTTGGACCGCTTTTGGTAGGTACTTACCACTGAATGCCAGTAATAAGACGAGACCTGCCGTTTTGAAGATGCAAAGACCCAGACGTTTAGCCTACACGATGTGGGCGTCGTCAAAGTCACTCAGATCCTTATACTAGTTAATTTTCCCTGCTTCAATCACGCTAACTTCGGGAACTGACGGCTCACTTCTGCCTAATACATCCCACTGCGTGACAGGTAGGTACCACTGTTTTTTTTTCTTCTTTTTGATGTTAATGAGATTAAATTGTACCTTATCCACTTGAAACCTGAAAGGCTGAAAACTTACTGAATGCTACAAGCCACAGACATTGGACACTCCTGTTACGCCGGTACCAAGAACTGATGGACCCAAATGCAGGACAGAGACGATAAGGTCAGGTGCAAACAAGGATCCTTTATTAAGTACAAATAAAACCCCTCCGGCGGGGATGAGGAACAGGTGAGGTAATCAGGGCGGAGCCTGTAATCAAGGAGACACACATGGGAGAGGAGAGAGCAGATCAAAACAGAACAGAAATGACAGAGTCCTACGGCGGGACCTCACAACTCCTCTTATCTATAAATGTTGAAAAAACTTTAATAATTTGATGCCTTTGTTTTTTTATTTTTTTTATTTATTTATTTATATAAACTTGATTTGAACTGGATTATAGGCAGCACTACTGTCAGAGCTGCTGTTCCATCTGACCAATCAGATATGAGAGTTTTTTGGATTTATAGCATGTAAGGATTGGATGCCGTGGTTAGTAAAGTATCGAAGTACTTTGTGCGAACCGAGGAGCCGATCCCCTTCAGCTCGGTGGGGGCGTGCAGTACGTTTCCTGCCAGAGGAAACAGAGGAGAAGGAAGTCTAGCAGAGTCATGTAATGCTCCTTATCAGCCATCAGTACTTTAAAAAGCACCGTATGCGAATAAGAACGTCTGGGGGAAGTTGGAAGGAAAGAGAGGTGCAATTTGCCTTTTCTATCGATGACCCTCAGTGAGTGGGGGCAAACAGGATGCAGAGATGTTTGAGTACTCACACAACACTGAAACACACACACACACGCCACATCATAACAACACATGATGAGTTCCATCTGAAAGTAATCACTTGTCCACTTGGAATGAACAGCATAATCAATACACGAACACTTTCCCCCAAAAAAGCCAACAAACATTTCATTTTTGTTCTATATTTAAGTGTTTCATTCATTCGTTCATTCGTTTTCTAAGCCGCTTAATCCTAACTGGGTCCCGGAGAAGCAGGCACCCGTCTCAGCCGACTCTGAACGAGGGTGGGGTAGTCCCTGGACAGCTCGCCAGGCCATCGCAGGGCCAACACTCACACAACCATTCACAATCACACCTAGAGGCAATTTGGAACAGCCAATTTTGGACTGTGGGAAGGAACCGGAGTACCTGAAGGGAGCACAGGGAGAACGTGCTAACTCCACACAGAAACACCCAAGTCCGGGAATCGAACCCAAGGACCTTCTTGCTGTGAGGCGAACGTGCTGACCACTGCGTTACTGTGCCACCAAGTTTTATATTCTTTTTATTTAATTTATATAGTTTTTTCCCCTTTATATTTAACCTAAAAGTTACATTATGTGCAATACTAAGAGCGATCGGAGTCAATGCCGTAGTGATGTTCCAGGGTTACCTGTATATGACACTAGAGCAGGGTCTGCTGTCTCTGGTTGGAGAATGTTCATCTTTAAATACTGTTCATCGAGTGAGGTTAAGTTATTGTGACAGCAACATGAACATGGGCCTGGGTACTGGTGGCTTAGTGGTTAAGGCGACGGGTTACTGATACGAAGGTCAGCGGTTCAATCCCTACTATCACCACCATTGGGCCCTTGAGTGAGGCCCTTAACCCTCAATTGCTCAGTTGTATAAAAATGATAACTGTAAGTCGCTCTGGATAAGAGCGTCTGCCAAATGCTGTAAATGTAAATGTAAATGAACATGTGTTTGAGTTTATTTTCATTTCCTATCACTGACTGGGTGGAAAATTTATTTGTTCTAGAACAATCTGTGTAATAAATAATAGCCAGTTGATTTTCATTTTCATATCAGTACTGAAAATACCAACAGCCTGCTGTTCAAAAAAAAAAAAAACACATCATAACACGTAAAAAAATGCAATATAATACATATTTATGCATTCTGCATCCAGGCTGGGAAACATCAGTTATAAATTAGTAGCAGACAAAACAACATGTGTTTATAATTACTTATCTGTTTTGTGAAATGCAGGAATGCCTTGTTTAGGCTTAGCAGATTTTTTTTTTTAACACCTGGCAGACGCAACAAGCAATAAATGTCGAGCACTGGATACTAAACAGAAGAGTTGGCTCGACTTTCCGAAACTGAAATTTGTGAAAAGGAAAAGATTAAAGTCATTATAAGGAGACTGGTGAACATTTGATTAAATAAAGTGTTAATTCAATGAATAAATTCACTGTTGCACTGCTCCAAGCCACCGTGCTGCCATACTGACGAATGATGCAGATTCCCTGCCTAAATATAAATGCTACATGATAATAAATTGCTATGCATCGTTTCATAGCTCCCCAGTGCAGCTAACTGGGTTATCAAATGCACCCCGTGTCTCTCCCTGTCTGTGGTGGGAGGAATGTAAAAGAACCATCGCTGATTTTCGTCAAGAGTAGCTGCGTACCCGTCAGCGTGTTTCTTCCCAGCGATGGCCTGGCGAGCCGGTCGGCTGAGATGGGCGCCAGCCTCCCTGCGACCCTAATTAGGAATAAGCGGTTCAGGTTCAGAAAAAAATGGATGAACCTCAGCAAGTGCAAGTTTGTCAGGCCTCTCGGTGAGGCATTTTCCATCAGCACTTCTGTTGTGACACCATTCCGATGGTAGCAAATAAGCTTCGGGAGTCATGTCTCCCGACGAAGGACTAAACTGCAGAGGCTATGTTAAGCCACCATAGTTTCGTCGTCTTGGTGATGAATGATGCGATTGAGTTAGCAGGTTTGCTTCATAAAGGTGTAGTTATTGGTACCAGTTTGAGAAGGTTTAGCAAAACCAAGTTGTTTCTGGGGCGGCACGGTGGCGCAGAGGTTAGCACGTCCGCCTTCCAGCAAGAAGGCCTGGGTTTGATTATTGGGCTCGGGACGTTTTTATGTGCCGTAGCAAGTTCTCCCCGTGCTTTTGTTGATTTCCTCTGTGTACTCTGGTTTCCTCCCACAGTCCAAAAACATGCAGGCTGTTCCAAATCACCCCTAGGTGTGAGTGTGACTGTGAATATCTATTACCACAGACACATTAGACATATTGACAAAGCGAAACAGATGTGATGTGCTCTGACTGCAGGTCCATGCAAGGTAGGAACACGAACAAAAAGGGAGACACGGGAGCATCTGATTTAATATTTCCCATTGGAACACAAGGCGGTGATTTGACGGTGTTTTCACAGGATTACTGTGTTTTTTTCCTTTATCAGACCTCATAAGTTATTGATTGCTGTTGGGGTGTAGACCCCATTCAACCAGTTTAACACTTAGTGTATACCTACCCCTAAAAATTGTACTAAACCTTAGCTTTAAAAAAAAAGAGTTTCAGTTGTTTATTGCACAGATGATCCAGAGACAGCTGTTTTAAAGATGTGTGGGTAATGGTGGATTCAGGCTTCCAAATCGATTACTTTCACTATAATCCGTTTCCTATTATTGTATGATTAAAGGGATAGAAATTCAAACATATTCATCTGACAGCTGTGGATATTAGGGACCGAGTTCATCATTAGGGACTCAGAGCCATCAGTTCTGCTCTATTTGTAGAGAGAAAAAAAATCATGTTAGCATGTTTCTGATTAATGAGGAAAAACAAGGCAGTTATGTAATCAGAGCAAATAGGCAGTTAAAAAAGAAATAATAAAGGGATAGATTCGGTGGATGCACTGATGAGCCATGGTGCCAAACAGCTGCCGCAATAGATTTCATGTGTTTGGAGAATTTTCTGCTCTTGTCTCTTATCAGAGGGATTTAGTTATTTGGTTTTAGTTGTTTTGATCTTAACTGATGATACGCCGAACTGAACGAAGGGAATTAGTGTTATTTCCAGGGCGGGGAGGGGGGGTGGGGGGATGATGATGGTGCTGAAATTTGTGCCACTCCTGATTATGATTTATGGTCTCTTCAGCGTTTATGGAAAACATTTTTTAAAATGAGACGTATATGGATACTAGAAACAGAATTCTGGTATGTGCCAAACAAAAGTTGATTTTATCACAATGATTTCTACTTAAACTTGAAAAGACTGAACAGCACCATTTCTATTCAGTACTCCTGTAACTACTACGACGACAACTACTACTACTATTACTACTACTAATGCACACTACATAGATACTGCTTTAATTCCAGCACTGCCAATAATAAATTCCCTGCAGTGGATTGGTGTCCATTTTGGGGCGTATT
>JBCNYG010000022.1:5662851-5673821 GCA_039654305.1 Porochilus rendahli | reverse complement strand
AGAGTCGGCTGAGATGGGCGCCAGCCTCCCCGCGACCCTAATTAGGAATAAGCGGGTCGGAAAATGAATGAATGAATAAAGTGGAATCAGCTACATTGCGCAGTTAACTCCACTGTGACATAGTGACAAGGTTCATGGAGGAAACTCGACCTAACTAAGTCCCACTTTAATCCCTGGGACAGACGGTTTTATCACTTTATCATGGACACAAACGTCCCCGATCCTGAGCTCACTGCCAAGAACTGTTTATTTGTTTGTCATTAAAACGGAACATGACGTATGGATGCTGTAGTGGCGTAGTAGCTAACGTGACCCCCTCACAGCAAGAAGGTCCTGGGTTCAAGTCCCGGGCTCGGCGAGGGCGTTTCTGTGTGGAGTTTGCGTGTTCTCCCCGTGCTTGCGTGGGTTTCCTCCGGGAACTCCGGTTTCCTCCCTTAGTCCAAAGACATGCACATTAGGCTAAATGGCTGTTCTAAATTGCCCCTAGGTGCGAGTGTGAGTGCGAATGGGACAGTGGTGGCTCACTGGTTAAAGCTCTGGGTTAAGTTAGAGCCCCAGTACCACCACGCTGCTACTGTTGGGTCCTTGAGCAAAGCCTCAACCTCAAAGATGGTGATCACACTAGGGGGGGAAATGGAAAAGAGACTAATCAGAATTGATTTGCTGCAACTTTTTTTGCATCGCGATTGCTTTGCGAATGTCTGGCAAGAAATGGTGAACCCCCTGTTGTAAATCAGTCGCGTTTTGTTTGCGAGTTATTAACGCAATAATATACGAATAAATATTATATATATATATATATATATATATATGTGCAAACTGCTTGAGGAGAATTTGAGGCTACTCGACGTCACGTCTGATTTTGCGACCTTCACAGAAATTTCAAACATGTTTTCAACCAAGTTCACGAACCAGGTGAATAAAATCCGATGCTGCGGATGTTGCGAGACAAATTCGTGAATATTTTGCGAACGAAGAGTGACAGCCGTGAATTGCCGTTGGCGTCAGTCGCTTTTCTTTCGCACCTCTTCTGTGATCGCCTCCTAAGCGGTTCGGCAAATGGATGACTGACTGAGTGAATGATTCGTAGAGTATATTTGCTGGAGAAATTTGTGTACGAAATAAAAGATTTCATTTCATCACTGCTCTCAAATTTGCGCTTAAAATATTCTTTTCAAGTTTCGTACGTAAGTGATGAATATTAACAGACATTAGTAACAGACCCTTAGACACTTCATTATGCGCATGTGCTTCGGTGCGTATATAATGACCTCCCAGGAGATGTGAAGGAATTAAAAAGAGCGCAAACAAACAAACGATGGCTCATATTTGTGGCGAACGCACGCTGTGTTTTTGCTGTTGTGATAATTTACGTTCTTTGTGGTGCATTTGATGACTTATGGAAATAAATCCTCACACTACATTAGCCGCTACCGTGACGTCCTCCCTTTACAAACTGTACCGTCAAGAAAACATCCGGAGGTGATGACAGAGCATCACTTCCTCAGGTGGGTTGATATTCTGAAATAAGCTAAGCTCTCTTCTCCCTTCTTATATCCTGCTGCAGGTTTTTCAAGATTTTCATTGGACAATATGGCTTGCTGGGTTCTAGCTCTTATTCCTGTCGGATTGAGAAGCACCACTACCCTGGATTGCTTTCATAAGCCTGAGGTCTTTCCCCCGAAATCAGGAAACTGTAGACTTAGATTCATACCCTTTGTCGAACTTCAGAATCGGAGCATAAGCAACTGGGATCACGACGTGCCACCTGCTTCTCTCTTCATGGCTGTATTCGTGTACTCTGTTTATACTAAATGGAAAGGTAAGAAAGAGTGATCCACTTTACAAGAGTAAGAAATGTATACGTACTCACCAAGCGGGAGTATAAACATTTGCATTCTTTTTTACTATACGTGTTGACATCTACTTCGGTCAGGTGACTATACAGGGCGCAACACTGCTGTCGGATATTTTTAAATCACACACAAAATTGGATTGTACATTTGCATGCCACTATCCTGGTTGTCATTTAAAAAAATAAATCTTCCAAACATTAAATCCTGTCTTTTTTTTTTTTATGATATGCAAAAAATAAATAAATAAATTAATTAAAGGCTATCATTTGATATGTAACTAATTTAATATCACTATAAAGTCAAACATCACCTTCCAGCACACCACCAGTAAATAAAGTTGTTGCTTCACCCAGTGCTTTAAACCTACACACGCCTAGCACAGGTTCGAGAGGTAATAACGTCACATCAGTGGGGTGTACATGAGACTGCATCTTATTCCTCTGGCACATTGATGGAGTTTTACGTACAAGCTACAATAAGAGTAATAAAGAGATACGTGGTGATGCAAACCAAACACACAGTCACCAAGCTGTGGGAGAAAAAAAAAAAAAAAAAAAAAAAGATTTTCCTCTTTCAGGATGTCGTTGTGGTTATGGAGTCTGTGGAGGTTTCGGGGACGGGCAAGAACCCTGGCTCTCAAAACTGGATCCCCGTCCTGGCCACTGTTGAGAAAGTATCAAAGGAGTTTCAGAAATACGAACAAGTACACACCGCTTACATCCTCAGTTTCGCTCTTATATTTTTTTCGGCTTGGGAAAAAGTGAACGGCGTGGTATGGAGGCCTGTGCATGCCAAAAAACCCACATTAACTAACCAGAGACACAACACTCATGCACTCACTCACTCACTCACTCACTCACTCACTCACTCACTCATTTACCAAACCACTGAATCCTATTAGGGTCACTGGGAGGCTAGAGCCCATCTCAGCCAACACTGCATGAAGGCATGATACAACGCGAACAGCTCTCCAGATCATCACCGGGGAACACGCGCAACCATTCACACCCACACTCTCACCTAGGGGTCCATTTGGAACAACCAGTTAGCTTAATGTGCATGTCTTTTGGCTGTGGGAGGAAACCAAAGTACCCAGAGGAAACTCATACAAGCCCAAGGAGAACGTGCAAACTTCCCAAACAAAAATGCAACAGCAAGTTTTAGCACCTAAACATTAAGCCTATGTTTCCGCTGCAAGCCCAAGTGGCCTGAATCGGATTTTTGATCCTTATGTGACCCATATCTGATTTTTTTCCAGTGTGAACACCAAAAAACCCCCAAAACACTTTCATATGTGGTATTAAATCAGATACAGATTGGATCTTTTGAAATGCGACCTCAGTCTGAACAGTAACGCGACCTGTATTGGAATTCAACGCGACACTCTTGGTCGACATTCTTCATAATTATGCGAAGGCGGGAGCCCCGAAGACAAAAAGAATACAGACATACAGACTTCTTTACAGAGGTAGCATCTATTGCTCCAAAAAAGTCACAGCCAGAGTTTTGGCTCTCTTTCTCTTCATTCTTCTCCCCCTCGTCATCTGCTGACACATTTTTCAGCCTCCACTGCATAATAAAACTGTCAACGCTGACATCTCTCGACTCCACGTCTGCCATCAACTTCTGTGTATTTTCACTTCCGTAAACACCATGCCACGTCAGACTCATGTGTTTCTACTGCGCACGAGGGCCACACTGGGGCCCTAAACTGTTAACTCTGCAGTCTGTTATAGGTCACATTTCTAAAATAATGTGAACAGCCGCTCAGAAAAATATCGGATCTGGAACAAAAATCGGATTCAGGCTTGCAGAACTTGGCTTGCAGTGTCATCGTAGCGTAACTTTATATTCACTTTAAAGGGAATGTCTGAACTGAACACCCATATTAACCCTTTAATGTTTTGGTCACATATATGGTAGAGCACATTTTATGTGAAGGATGGCACAATAGTGTGGTAGTTAGTTGTCCACCTCACAGCAAGAAGGTCCTGGGTTCGAGTCGGTGTGGAGTTTGCATGTTCTGTCCACACTTCCAAAGGTTTCATCGAGGCACTCCGGGTTTCCTCCCACAGTCCCAAGACATGCACATTAGGCTAAATGTCTGTTCCTCATTGCCCCTAGGTGTGAGTGTAAAAGGTTTAGTGCGTATGTGTTGGCAAGCCGTTCAGGGTGTACCTGGTCTTAGCCCAGAATTGTCTCCAGCCTTCACGCAAACAAACAAACAAATTCATTTGGTTCAGCAAACGAATGAACGTTTGTGTTCCATGTTCGACCTTAAAAGGAAATCTTTTATGTATATAAAAAAACAACAAACTAAGAGGTTATTGAAATAAAAAGTTAAACATGATTCATTATATTTTCCCTTAATTAATAAAAATGCAAAGAAATAAAAATTCAGTTCTTTTTTCTTTGGTGAAAAAGAATTTTTCGTATCATGTCTATCATCTCAAAACAAACAAAGATGTCTTATATGATTATTTTGCTGTCAAGCAAATTCAACTTAGCTCACGGACTTAACAACACACACGCATTGAGCACAAATAGAGCTAATTAACATAAGGTGTCTGGAGCATGGACTGGATTCTCTGTTGTAGCTTTCAGTAAACACAGCGCATTTTCTTTATTTTACATGTTACCCGGGTCACACACTGAAAGGTGCTATAGGAATCCTAGGTTATAAGTCTCTCCCTACCTCACACAGGGCATGCCAGTGTGTTATGGGTTTACGCGGGTAGGCCAGCATCTCGTTCCAGTGGTCTCGACCCAGACCCACGGCATCAGGGCCAGTCTGACACACACCGATCACTTCATTGTGTCCAACTCTGGTGAGGAATATAGCAATATAGTATATTATTACTGTGCACTGGTTTTCAGCAGGAAGCAAATAGTAGTCGTAATAAAAGCAAACAGAATGCCGTCAGTGATGGATTATTGGCACCCTTTCAAAAGAATAGCTGAAATGAAGGAGATACAAGATTGTAGGGGGTCATGGGTAATTCTTGGCTTCGTCGTGTTAATTATTAAACACTACTTCTATTATAACATGCTGTCTGGAGTTTGCAGCTCTTCAGTTACACTACACCAGTCATGTTTAAGAATGGTGCCAATAGTTTTGCAGCGCAGTCTAATTCCAGTTGATGCAGCTAAAAGTGCCATTGTCGCTACCGGATGGTTAAGAAGACCCCACTCACCTGTCGTAATCCATCACCATTATCGACAGGCTGACCTGCTCCACGTTCTCAGGAGGGATGTCGAAGATGATGGCCTCGTTATACACAGGGTTGAGCGTGCTCTTTTTAGTGGTCGTCTTGCGTTTTTTCAGCCTTCGACCATCACAGATCAGCGACACTTTAACATACGGGTCTAAGGAAGCAAACACTAATGTCAGAATTTGAATCTTATACAACCATTAATGGGACAATGTCTAGGTCTTCTTCACTTTATCTTAAAGGAGAGGTATGATGCGGTGTCCGTATTTTTTTACCCATAATGTGTCGAATCGATATGTTACACAACACCAGAGTCTCAAAATACAAGGTTAGAACTTGTTTAAGTTTTGATTACTGAAGGTTTTCACTAGTGCATCATAGCATGCTGTGCCTTCTGATTCGCTGGCAATCCTGCCAAGGAAGCCAAGCAGGCCATTCTGTGCGTTTCTGGGGTTGGCGAGGAAGCAACTTCCTGAAAATCTGTGGACTAGGCTGAGGTCCTTCGTTATCTTCCTGGCTTTGGTCCAGCACCGCTTGCTGTAAATAGTGTCCAGGTCGGGAAGCTTGATACGGATGGTACGCTCTGTTGTTCGCTCCACCCTCTGGAGAGCTTACATGTCCTGTTTGGTGCTGTTTCCAAACCAGGTTTTGATACTTCCAGTTGGTGCTCTCAATGATGCAGGTGTAGAAGGTCTTTGGCACCTCTGATGGCAGTTTAAAGTCTTTCAGGCATCTTAGGGGATAGAGATGCTGCCGGGCCTCCTTCACCAGGGTGTTGACAGGACCGTGTCAGGTCCTGCGTGATTTAAACACCCAGGTACTGGAAACTGTCTGTGCACTGGGGTTCCAATGATAGTCAGGGGCTGGTAATTCCTCTCCTGCTTTGTGCTAAAGTCCACTATCAGCTCCTTAGTCTTGCTGACGTTCGGGAGGAGATTGTAGTCCTGGCACCAATATTCCAGGTTTCTAACCTCCTCTAGGTAGGTCTCATCGTTGTTAGAGATCAGTCCCACCACCACAGTGTTGTCTACAAACTTAATGATGTTGGTGGAGCTGAAAGAGGCCACACAGTCCCAGGTATACAGAGAGTACAAGCAGGGGGTTCAGAACACAGCCCTGGGGGGCTCCAGTGCTGGCGGTAAGTGAGAGTGAGACATGGTTGCCCAACCGTACCGCCTGTGGTCTCTCTGTCAGGAAGTTGGAGATCCAGCGACACAGGGATGGGCTGAGGCCCAGGATCTCCAACTTAGTGGTAAATATGAAGGGAATTGTGGTGTTAAATGCTGAACTGTAGTCAACAAACAGCATTTTCATATAATTCCCCTTTCTGCTGTCCAGATGGCTCAAGGCTACATGATTGAGGTGTGCGATGGCATCCTCTGTAGATCGGTAGGGGCGGTTATGAAGTCTTTAATTAGCCTTTCAAAGCAGTTCATTACTACCGAGGTGAGGGCCACTTGGCAGTAGTCGTTCAGGCAGGTGGGCTGGGGCTTCTTGGGGAGCGGAACAATGATGGACGTCCGGATTATAGACTGATCCAGGGAAGATCTCGGTGAACACTGGAGTAAGCTGGTCGCCACAAGCCTTAAGGACCCGACCCGTGATGCCATATGGTCCTGCTGCCTTCCTTGTATTCACTCTCCTGAATGCCTTTCTCACATCGTGTGTCTGACATTGCATCTCCAGTATGCTCCAGAAGTGTGTTGCCCATAGCACTGTTAGCACTACTAACGCTATTAGCGCTGTGAGCTGCAGCATTGACGCGAGCATAAAAGGTGTTTAGCTTGTCTGCCAGAGAAGTGTCTGCATTCACCGATATGGAAGATGGTGTTTTGTAGTTCGTCATAGTTCGTAATCTCTGCCATAGACTCCTAGAGCCACATTTTGACTCTGGTTTCTGTCCATAGCACTGTTTCGCCTCCTTCACCACCCTGCACATGTTGTAGGATGCCGTCTTGTACTTGTTCATGTTTCCACTGGTGAGCCCCATGTTATACACAGCGGAATGGGATCTCTGAGCATCGCAGACAGATTTATCCACCCATGACTTCTCCAAAGGAAACTTTTTGTTCCAATCTAAAAGCTTCAGGGCGATAAGCCCTCGGACTCACACTTTGGTGCATGATCGCCCTGTCTTCGAAAAGCTGAAATGTCTGGGGGGGTCTCCACTTCCTCATCAGGAGTCTATCACTGACAAGAATAGCTGACTGGGGCTTTAGCCAACTACTCTTTAAGAAGAGCAATGTTAAAGAGAGTTCATATCAGGATCATGGCAGGATTCCTCTTGATAGAGACATATTTGTCTTGGACGTTATTGACGTCTTATTATTCACATCTGAAACATGATCAAGATCTTCACTGGGATCAGCAAATGTCTGTGACAAATCCAGAATGTCGTCTTCAGAGTCAATTTTCTTTGTTTGGGCCATTTTCTTGGTTAGAGCTCGTGCCACCGGATGAAAAGTCCAGAAGTGAGTGCTGTTCATGCCAGCTGACTCATCCCCACATCAAGATCTTGCAGTCTCCCTTTACAACGCTGTGATTTCTCCTTCAGTCACTGCTAGAAGCCTTGCCTTTGAGTGCAGTTCAACCTCTTCAACTGATCAAGAATGTTTATAACCTTGCCAAATTTTCCCACACCACTCCACTGCTGAGATTTTTCCATTGGCTTCCTGTAGCTGCTTGCATTAAAACACTAATGCTTGCCTTCAAAGCCAAAAATGGACCTGCACCATATTTTGCAAAAATGCATCTAAACCTTTTTCTGTTCTGGCTCCAGGGTGGGCGAATGAACTTCCTTGGGATGTCCGGACAGCTGAGTCACTGGGTGTCTTCAAACGACAGTTGAATCCTACCTTTTTCAGCAGTACTTAGATTAGCACTCTGTTATACACGCACACAACACCTACCCACTGAATTCTGACTGATGGTATACTTAGTCTATATCCTAGGGAACCAGTATAAGAATGTATTCACTGATAGTGACTTTAAAGTACTTCCTTAAGTCACTCTGGATAAGAGCGTCTGCTAAATGCAGTTAATGTCAATGTAAATGTAAATGTTGAGTATACGGTTAACGATACTTGATACTTGACCTGTACAAAGGTGGGCTGGAAAGCTCATTGGCTGTCTAAAAAGGTGCAAGGCCAAACCAGTGAAACTTGAGAGCTTCTTCACCAAGCACTGCAACACCATCATAGTCAGCTTATGAACTTCACAGCCCACCCCCGTTAGCTCGAGGTGCACATGAATCTGAACTCACCAGAAGATCCAGTAATGTCCATGGCTTTTAGATTTCGGCACTTGATGACAGTCAGAGTCATCCGGCCAGCCGTGGGAAGGTAGCAGAGTGAGTACATAATCTCCCCTAAATCCACGCTCTCCTGCAGAGAAGCACAAAGGCATCTTACACACTCATCACATCACATCATATCACATCAAACTGGGGTTCATAACACGCTTCCAAAAACAGATCACTGCAGCAGAACAATAACACACCCATACACTGACGACGATGACACTTATTGGCCATGTGTTATTAAATGATTTATTTTATTATTAAAATGACACAACAAAACATTAAAACACTTAAAGATCCCGGGCTAATATGAGGCCATCACATAAACAATCTTGACCTAGAAAGTCCTTTTAAACCTTGAATGACGTGTGCCTTGCGTTCTTGTGTTTCCTTACCAACAATGTGCTGTTTCACAGTCACTTCACACTCCTATAATTAATGTGTTATTACCATTCAAATAATCAAGCAAACTCCACAGTAGACCATTAAATACATGTCAAAACAATATGCTCAAACACTGTGTTAACTAAATAATGAACTCTGCAGGTTTCTAATAATTAATCCCGTCCGTGTTAATCATTTAGGAATATATTACTACGTGCTGTTAAATGTGGTACAAATATAATATACATATATAAATATACCTAATAAGTTTGTAAATATTTACTCTCTTGGTAAAAGGTTTGCATAATTAGTGTTGAACATGAAAATGAATTTTTTAAGTAATTATACATAACCTTTATTTAATACATACAATGTGTTGGCTTATAATGAGCAATCCTTTGCTGAAGGTGAGGTGGATGTCGCTGAATAGTTCCAAAGAGGAAACATTCAATTCTACAGCATGCACTGAGCCTGAGGCCCATAATAGTTTTAGTATCTACTACACAGAAACATAAGCGTAAAGCACAACAAAATTAGATTTTTAAAGTTTACATCTTTCTCACTCTCGCGCACGAAACACTCAATCCTGCTAGGGTTACGGGGAGGTCGAAGCCTATCTCAGCCGACAGTGGGTGAAAGCAGAGTACACCCCTGGACAGCTTGCCAGACCATCACAGGGACAACACACACACACACACACACACACACACACACACACGCGAGACCATTCGCACTCACACTCACACCTTGGGGGAATGTGAAACAGTCAATCAACCGAACGTGCATGTCTTTGGACTGACGGAGGAAACCAAAGTACCCGGAGGAAACCCATGGAAGCATGAGGAGAACATGCGAACTCCACACAGTAACGCCGCCGCTGAGCTTGAGACACAAACCCAGAAAATTCTTGCTGTAAAGCAAATGTTTTATTATTATTATTATTATTATTATTATTGTTATTTTGTGTGAATTAGGTAAATATAGTGTTTACCCATAATCCACTGAAAATACAAGAGCGACCACTGATTATATTTACTCAAGATCTGAATACAAATACTTATGGCTCAACCACATGGAACATTTTCCCTGTTAATGTGACTTCTGGAATCATTGTGGCTCACATTTATTGATCTCTATTTATTGATGTCCTGTTACTTATTTTTTTTTTTTTAATATTTCAATATTTAATTAATAATTAAATTATTTTTAAAAGCATTTGGAAATTTGCAATTTTTAAGTGTAAAATGTTTACAGAGTATATATATATATATATATATATATATATAATTTATTTATTTATTTTTGGGGGGGGGTGTGTAATGTGATTCTCAGAGTATTATAATAAAATACACTTAGAAATAATCACTGTCCGTCGAACAGCAAGAAGATCCTGAGTTCGAGTTCTGGGCTCAGCGAAGGCTCTCCTATGTACAGTTTACATGTTCTTCCCGTATTTGCGTGGGTTTCTTCTGGGTACTCCAGTTTCCTCCCGCAGGTCAAAGAGAATTTGGGTGCATTAGTTTAAATGACTGTTCCAAATTGCCCCTACATGTGAGTGTAAATTGTTATGCGTGTGTTGGCCCTGTGATGGACTGGCGAGCTTTTCTTGGTGTATACTACCTTGGCCTAGAGTCGGCTGAGATAGGCTCCAGATCATTACCTATAAAAAAAAAACTGGGATGAACTGAAAACTCAAAGAAAAGTACTGTTCGCCCTTTTCTGACCAACAGTCTACAATAGGATGTGCAGCGACACACAGTACCCAATTTAAACCCCATGGCGTCAGCCACGGATGAAATGAAGGGTTAGAATATGAAGCGGATGTGCGAGTGCTCAAGGGTGCAATCAATGGCGTGGTCTATTCTGGGTGATCTGAGGAACCGGACTGTCTCCACCGTCGTAGCTCAAAGAGCAGCTGGTTCTGAGCATTAGCTTCATCCCTGGAGCGTCACAAGCACTTTCATTTTACTGGATACTGACTCGTAATAAAGACAGCATTTAATTTATCATGATGTGGTTCAGGGGTGGGCAGTAGTGGCCTGGTGGTTGAGTTGCCGGAATACTGATACAAAGGTCGGGGGGTTAAGCCCCACTATCGGCAGCGATAACCGTTGCTGATTTTCGTCAAGAGTAGCTGAATAGTCGTCAGCGTGTTTCTGCCCTGCGATGGCCTGGCGAGCTGTCCAGGGTGTACCCCGCCCTCGCCCGGAGTCGGCTGAG
>JBCNYG010000022.1:5617207-5630300 GCA_039654305.1 Porochilus rendahli | reverse complement strand
CCACAAGAGGGAGCCATTTACCTAAATATATCCTAATATAAAGAAAACATGCATATATCAAAGAAAATGTGCAGTGTTGTTAGTACAAGGTATGAAAAGCATGTTTTTATTCCCGAGCATGGCAAAAATAAACAAATAAATAAATAAAAACTAACAAATCCACCTGCATAAAAAGCGCACGCGCAGTCATCATTTAAAAAACTTTGGGCCACAACACGCCCCCTTCACGTTTACTGCTTATGCGCATGCGCACGAAGACCAACTGGAGGTCTTGAAGTAGCGTGTAGTCGGCTGTAGGGCTGTTTTTTTATCAAGTGCCAAAAAAAAAAAAGGAAAGAAAGAAATGACTGAAGGAACGACGGGACGGCTGAAGAAAGGCTGAAGAGACAAACGGATAAAACGTTGGAGAATTATTATTATTATTATAATTATTCTTATTTAAAGGTTCCTGTGAGGTGTTGGAGGAGGAAAAGGTGGGTCATTTCCTACATGATTAAAGTTGGGATTAAATTAAACTTTATTCTGTGGAAGGTTTTTAGACAGCTTTATTCAGTGGGTTGTTTTGTTATTTTGGGATTATTTATTAATTTTGTGGGGTGTTTCATCCCCTTTTTGTTGCCAAACAAGTTAAATTAGATCTAATCTAAACACGCACGAGATACTTAGTAACTTCAGTGGCGCGCGCGACCGTTTTATTTATTATGGCTGCACCCCAAACAGCTGTGTTCATTCAGATGACCCAACATCTGGCTTTAGATGATTTTAACGTGTTATGGTTGGTTTTCTCTACGGTGCTTATCTGTGAAGTGTACAAATCATTGTGATGTGAAGGGAAGGGAGCTCCTTATTAAGAGCCCAGAGCTAGAAATAACTGTTTCTTTCCCCTGCTGGTGACTCCAGGCTTTATTCCAGGGATTGAATCTGACTGACCCTCTCACTGACCCTGCTGGGACCCAGAGTCCTCCCCTCTTATCTCGGCAGAGTTTGTTTCTCAACAATGCTCAAGGTTGTCAGGCTTTGTTTGAGCCGGTCTACACCATACACACTGAATAATCATGGCTCTGTAACCGAGTCATCTTTAAAGCTACCACTAATCTCATATGGGCTCCGGGGGGGTTTAATTCTTTTCTATTCTATTCACTTTTATCTGGGGAGTGTGTTTAATAAAGCATATCCACAAAGCAAATGAATAGAAATCCATCGATTCTGAATGTAAATGTCGTGTTTGAGACTTGATTCCCTTCATCCAGAGACGGCGCTGGCAGAGGTGCACGAGGAAGAAACCCAGAGCATTCACACTTTTACGTTTATTTATTTATATATTAAAATATTTAAATCAACATTTTCTCTCTCTCTCTCTCTCTCTCTCTCTCTCTCTCTCTCTCTCTCTCTCTCACACACACTTTCTCACACACACAGGAACAAATTGGAACAGCCAGTTAGCCCAATGTGCATGAGGGCTGATGTCTGAGACTCTATTTTATCTATTTATTTTTATTTATCTATTTTTTTATCTATTTTACTCTCTCATTCATTTACCAAACCTAGCTCAGCCTACACTGGGCGAAGGAGCAGTATATGATGAGCAGCTTGCCAGACCATCTCAGGGCATCACACACTCTCTCTCGCTCTCACTCTCTCTCTCTCTTTCTCTCTCTCTCTTTCTCTCTCTCTCTCTTTCTCTCACTCTCTCTTTCTCTCACTCTCACTCTCTCTCTCTCTCTCACTTACACTCTATCTCACACACACACACTCTCTCTCTCACTCTCACACACACACACCCTCTCACTTTCTCACACACACACACACACTCTCTCTCTCTCTCTCTCTCTCTTTCTCTCACACTTTCTCACTTACTTACACTCTATCTCTCACACACACACACCCTCTCACTTTCTCACACTCACGCTCTCTCTCACTTTCTCACACACAAACACTCTCTCTCTCTCACTTTCTCACATACTCTCTCTACTCACACACACTCACTCTCTCTCTCTCTTACTCTCACACACTTTCTCTCACTCCCACACACTCACACACACAGGAACAAATTGGAACAGCCAGTTAGCCCAATGTGCATGAGGGCTGATCTCTGAGACTCTCTTTTTTTGGGTTTCATTTTCTTAACTGATAAATAGAAATACATTCAGAGAGTGCAGACCTCCACCAAGGTAGTCCTGTCTTCACATGAGTTATAGTGGCAGATGATGTAGCACTACCGTGCCCCCTTGTGGCTTGTTCTATAAGTATTTTTGAGCTCTGATTATTGTTTTATTTTTTTTCTTCCCAGCATATTATGGGTGATTTCCAGTTTCTTGCTCTGTCGTAAAATGTAAAAAAATCCTTCAAACCCGGATCACAGCCAAAATTTAATGAGCTCTTTGTTGCCCCAAGAGCTGCGTTTGGTTAAAATTTTTGTAATCTGTCTATTTTTCTAGTTTTTGAGTTATTGAGGTCACAGGCACACACGACCAATTTCACAACCCCTTCCCGTGGTGGTAAAAATAAACCTTTTTCTTTTTTTTTTTTTTTTTCTCCTTCCATGCAAGTTATTGACACTTAACAGCCATCAGCTGTGTGATGTGGTAATCTTATTAGGTTTCCTGTTGTGGACACTCGGGGGCATTGGGACAACCGTCCACTTCATGGTCCGTGCCTAAAGTACTCTGCAAAAATGAACTGTGCGCTGTGTGTTCTTGAAATTTTTTAAATAGTTGCTAATGTATAAAGGTCAAATCTGTTTTTAATTTTTTTTTTTTTTTTTTTTGATTTTTTTTTAAAAACCTGAGCCTACTGGCTCATCAGGCCAGAGCTCATCCTGATTACCACAGTGCTCAGCTTCTCCTGGATGGGACACTAGTCCTCCACAGGTTGCCTTCCCTGTATTTCACTGGTGCTGTATTTTACCCCGCTGGGTGAGCAGAGACACACTTGTGGTCGAGTCCTTGCCCAGCGGTCTTAGCACAGTGGGGGTCTGAAGGGATTTGAGCAAAAAACCTCTTAGTGATAATCACGAGTTGCTAAAAAAAAGGGCATGGTTTTATAATGTGTGTACCAGAAATAATTTCCAACTCTCCGTTAAGTACTTTACGGCACTGTTCCGAGTCACCAAAAGTGAAAATAGGAACCAGCTCTGCTCTCATTTCTGATCTCGTCCCGCTGGTCTGTGGGGCAGTGTTCGTGTGTGTGTGTGTGTGTGTGTGTGAATAATTTTGGGTTTTGCTGGTCCAGCAGGATGTGTCCCCGTGACAGCTGAGACTGCAAACATGTCAAAACGATGCCCTTTTCCTGGTGTATGTAGGTTTCACTGAATTTTCAGGATGCTTGTGCTGCGAATTGTGAAGTGTCATGAAATTTCTTTTCACGCTTTCTTTTAACTCGACAGGCGTTCGGTCTCACGGCCTTCCCCGTGTGTTCCTTTTATCCAGGTTACAGTGCCATGGCCCAAATGGGTAGGATCAGTTTACATGCTGCATACACACCTACATCCATTACACACCGAGCTTTTCAACACCACCTGAAGCTGAGCTTATATTTAGTCTTTTAGAAAACAGGTTGAATTATGAGCAGATGGAAGTTTCATCAGGGGGGACTTTTAGGGTTCGCAGTAGCTCAAAAATAAAACTCCTAGTTTTTGTGGTTTCTTGTCACCAGTCAGCACCTCATGAGACTAGAATATTTAGTGTGAAGTACCAGCGCTACAGGTTTAATGGTGTCTAAATTACTCTATGATGTCTGTAGAATAAGGGCGTCTGCTTGTACCGTATCAGAATAGTAAAGAATTCACAATCGCTGTGGTTTTCCGGAGAAGACACTTTTTGGACGCTTATCAAGCTGATGTGGAACTCTGTACAGCAAGTGTTTTCACATCCAGTCCGAGTTGCGTTTTTTCGGGATGCTGTTAGAAAAAGCTATTAATATCTGGACAAAAAGCACTTCCGTCCTCCACGTGTAATGTCCACTTTCCGGAGAGGACATTTTGACGGACAACGGATCCGGAAAAAGCCACTCGGATTATAAATAGAGCTTATAAGCAGCAGAACATCTTTCTAGATATGTAAGCGCCTACTTAAAGGGGTCCCTTGTATCATTTTAAAAGGACAACCCTGACCATGAAAGTTCCTTCCTATAAAACTTTTGCCTGCTGCTCCATCGAAGATCTTTTAAAGGGTTCCAGAATTAGGGCCATTTAGCCCTCATAGATTAATATATTAAACTTTTTTTTATGTATCTTAATATTTTTATAGGCTATGTCAGTTTGCACAGTTTGCTCTCTCGTGCACAGAATTGCGGGCGGCACGGTGGTGCAGTGTTTGGCACCTCACAGCAAGAAGGCCTTGGTCCGATTCCCAGTCTCGGCACGTTACTGTGTGGATTGTGCATGTTCTTCCCGTGCATGCGTGGGTTTCCTCCTGGTACTTTGGTTTCTTAAAGCATGCACCGTTGGCTAATTGTCCATTTCAGATCTCAAATTCCAAGTGTGTGTGTGTTGGCCCTGTGGTAGCCCGGCGAGCTGTCCAGGGTGTAACACGCCTTTGCAAAGAGTTGACCGAGATGGGCGCCAGCCTCCCTGTGACCCTAATTATGATTAAGTGGTTTCAAAGAATAAATCTCTTCTTTTAGGCTAATTGGATATTACCTCTTGATGTGAGTGTGCACGGTTTTGTGTGTGTGTGTGTATGTGTGTGTGTGTGTGTGTGCGATGGTCAGGTGAGCTGAATGATCAGAGATTAATAAATGCGAATTATAAGAATTTTAAGTACCACGTATTCCAGCAGACTGGCAGCAGGTACTGCTTACCTGCATTCTGTTTGGACCCATCATTTCGGACTCCACTTTAACGTCCTAGTCTGGAGTTACACAAGTTGTTGGTTGTGGTGCAGAATTGCTGAATATTAGATTAAACTGTTGAGGGAGCGTCGGAAACGAATCATGTGCTACACAGTAACTACAGAACACAGAACACAGTCTCGGTGTTGGTTGATTGCTGTGTTTCTGCGCGGCGTCGCACAGCCATAATAGGAAATGCAGACAAGAGATTAAGTACGTCACTTGGCCAGGCTCTTCCTGTCTGACATCAGCCTCTGTTATAGATTGTCTGTTTTGTTTTACTAACACCCCTTTTGTTCATGCGTTTTGTTGTGTGTGTGTGTGTGTGAGAGGGAGAAAGAGATTTATGGCATTTACGCTCAGCTTATTCCCCGATTTTACAGGAATCAGCTTTACCTTTTAACAACAAAGCACAGGCGCAAAGGAGCACGAGGAGTTAAACATTCTTACTCGCTATTTAAGTAACTTCAATTCAATTGTTTGCTTTTTCTTTAACAGAGCTTTGTTTCTGTCTAAAGGTGCTGTAATTAAACTTTAAGTTTAAGAAACCCCTTTAAAGTACAAAAATTCTGCCTCTTTGCTAAAGCCTGAGCATGTTTTCCCAATTCCGGGGGCCCCTCATCCACTGTGAGTGGGGGCGGGGCCAATTGGAAGAGACCACTCCCATCTGGATGGAGACATTCCTTCATGGAATCAAGGTCTGAATAACATGGTCTTGACTTGCAGTGATTTTTCTTCCTCTAAGGGGACGCAGCACCAAACCGCGCCAGAATAAATAAATATTCCCTTCATCATGATGTTAATTTAGCTCTTTGAAAGTGTCTGTAGCAATTACATAAAACGTCTTTATTTTATATCGAAGCAATGAATGGTTGTCTCGTGTCCGTCCGGTTTCCACACATGCCCCTCACAGGAAGTCAAACACGTGTTGCTGCCGTGTCGCTAAGTTGATGTTGCTCGGCTACTTGGTACATTTGGTAAAAACAGCGACAGCATAAAACAAGCAGATTTTATTATTAACAAAACGGAAACCCGTCAAATACAGGCTCATACACCACTGCTCAGACTCGCACAGAACAAAAATATACAAGCAAGTTCAGGTATGAAGACAGACTTGCACGTAGATAAATGTTCATGGACTGAACACCGAAATCAGAAGTTTAACAAAACATGAACCTTTTAAACGGATAATTAAACTAACAAGACAAGAGACACAAGTGCACGTGGAGATCAGGCAGCGAAAGGCTCTGAAAGAAAATCCCAGGCTCGGACGACCGTCAGTAGAGACGTCTATCAGGAGCTCCGCTAGTTTAAATATATTATTATTATTATTATTATTATTATTATTATTATTATTATTATTATTATTAACCCGTTCTGGTTCCAGACAACAAAAACCAAGACAAGGCATGAATGTAGCATATATACTCCAATACAGAAGATTAGCTAAGAGGGGGCTTAAGTTTAAGCTATTTCTCTGCTTTAGGTCACGTTTGTACCACATCTGCTGTTTTCACGTGTAGCTCAGCGTGTACATGTGGCTTCTGCGCCATAGAGCAACACAGGGAATTAGCAGAGGGAGTGGATTGTTTTTCTTTTAAACCGTCCTCCTCCTCGCCTATCAACAGATCTGACCAATAGCATACTATGTAAATAAACCGACCGTAGATGTACCTTTGTACTGTTTTGGGCACCACAGGCTGTGCTTCAAACTGGGCTGTCTGATTGTTTTAGTCTGAATTCCTCAGTGAGGAAATGGGAGATTCTATTACTGGATTTCTGTTGAATTGAAAATGCTGCGTCGCTGTGGGGGTTGTGCGCTATCTGTGTTTATATGAAGTGGGGGGCCTACATGCGGAGTGTGTGATTTGTAAGGTATGTGAGCAGAAGCACATCTGGAGGAGTTTTCCAGGAGAGAGGGGGGAGGTCTCGATGTTGGACAAGCGAGTGTCAGAGAGACCAGTGCATGGTACTGAGCTCAAGCAGATCCTCAATCAGTGGGGAACGTCCAGCTTTTTTTTGGGGGGGGGGGGTCTTGGGTGGACCCGTGTCCTTTTTCTCCTGCTGGAAAGGTGCTCATATTGTGTCTTAATAATGTCAAAGTTATAACTGGAAAGTATCGTTTCAAGCCAGAGCTCACTCGGCACACTTGAGATGACTTTCTTTCATTTGAGTAATTTTTCCATTGCACACTTTCTTGGAGAGCCGAAAAGCTTCTCATGGCATGAACGCTCCCCGTTTAACAAACCCTCCAGCTTGAGTGACTCTCTTCCTTCCACTTTAGGTTGGTTGAGGCTAATCAGTCTTTCTCAGAAGAATGCAGGTTTCTTCTTTTTTTTTTAAATAAAGGTAACAGGGGCAACATGGTGGGTAGTTGTTAGCGTGTCCACCTTAAGCAAGAAGGTCTTGGGTTCGAGTCCCGGGCTCGGTGAAAGCATGCGTTACCAGGTGCTGTGATTTCTCTCCAAAGGCATGCACATTTGGCTAATCGCTAAAAACGTCTGAATTCACAAGATTCACATCTTATTTATTAACATTCTGAATGGATCTAAGTTTTCATGAATTGATGTTTACAAGGACGTTTTTTTTTTTTTTTTCAAACATTTCCTACCTCACTCACAGCACGTACCGTTTGTCCAGACACGGCCTCCGTCGTGAATTTTTCCAGTGAGTGCCGGGTACAGAACTAGCTTTTAGCCTACAGCCAGCGCAGAAGGCGAATGTTTGGGTGCACTTCGGATTTTCCAGGTATTAAGGAGCTTGACGTGACATATGCGGTGTTCAAAATCTGCAAAATAAAAGTCAAGCATTTCGGGAACATTTCAAATCCCCGAGCCCACATCTAACCCCATTACCCGGAGCTAAAAGAACCGGAGCAGCAGCACGACCGACTCCTGTCCAACTCACACTCCATCACTTCATAAACTCCCAACCAACTCTGGACCAGCAAAGCGGATCAGTACATCTACAGAACCAGTCGTCTAGTAATATCATTTCTTTCTTATAGAAGGGTTGTTCCGAGCTTATAGAAGAATACTATAACCTAACCCTTACCCTAACCCTAACCCTAGTTACACGTGAAATTGGCTGCCTTTGTTTGTAATGGTTATGAATCAAAAATCGGTTTGAATCGATTCTGAATCGAATCGTCACCCCAAAAATCAGAATCGAATTGAATAGTGAGTCGTCGTTAGATTAACGTCCCTACTAATTGCATATTCTTTATAGTTCCTAGGTGTGAATGTGTCTTGGCCCTGTGGTGGTCTGGCGAGCTGTTCAGGGTGTATCCTTAGCCAGTGTAGGCTGGGATGGGCTGTCACACTTTCTTTTAATTTTTCCCTCCTGATTTTTCTCTGCTAAGCAAACGTGAAAACGTGAAGCGTGTAAGCAAACGCTTGCCAGTATTTATTATATGTGATGCTGTATTGCTCATCTTGTACGAACTGCTCCTGCGCGGTGCATGATCCCCTGGTCGGACACATTCTTGCAGCTGACAGACATACAGATTTTGTGTGAGACAGACTTCCACCAAAACACCAGTCTCTGGTAATTCTAGTGCAGCTCTTTATCTGTACTGTACCCTGTTCTGTCCATTATTTTCGTCCTTACAGCTTCTTTTATACTTCAATATACTGAGAACTAAATTTGTTTTGATGGAAACAAAAAAAGGATCTAGGGTGTTTACTGGAGATTTTATTTACTTGAGTTTATTATTGGCCTAATTTGTTTTTCTAGTTGTACCTTGTATAAAAAGGACACCTATAGGGCTGGTCAGTATTCAACTGTGATGTAATAACGTCCTAATTTACTAATTTATGTTTTAACCATATTTGTTACAAAGTGTAAAATGTAATTGCGTAAACTTTGTTACACATGAACATGTGGATATTTTCATCATACATTTTCGAAGTTGCAATTTGCAAGGCTCCCGTGAGTTTGAAAATCGGTGAAAGTAAGGCATATAATCCTCAGTCCATGTTAGTAAGTTACTGGCAATAATAGGAGTATACAGATATTAAACCGACATCAGATATAAAGCTGTGAACGTACGACAGAATAAAACTAGCAGCATGTACGAATCATTCGTGCTTCCGTTCTCACGCATCAAATAATCGCGTATAGGAAGGAATAGTATATCGTTCCGTTCATTCGTATGCAAATTAGTTCTGTACTGCTGATAAACTTCTCGCAGTACGTTACCTCTTGTGTAGATTTATTAATTTTGTAATGATTATAGGGCGTTTTTCGATGCGCAGTGACGTACAGCGTACGCAGGATCTTATTCCGCTTTGGTTTACTTTTCCTATAAAGCTGTTTTGGTGCCAGCTGTTTCTGGACTTTGCGTTTACCCCGTGGCAAAAATTATGGACTCAAGTCATCTGTGTTAGATTTTCTTCTTGACTGAGTTTGATAATCCTTTCCATTGTTTTAGTTCACACCGCTCTTATTAGGGCCATGTTTCCTTTCGGTTAAAATCACAGCCCTTCTTTTGTGTTTTGTTATATCTGGGATTTGTCTGTTTGCTCAGGATTTTAACTAAAGCATTGTGAGTATCCTCTATCAGTGTTTAGGGTTTGTATTCCTGGTTGGTGCCCTTTTTTTGGCGTGTAATTGATGTCAGGTCTCTTCTGTTGGATGTAATCCAGCCACAACATGTTTTACTCAAAACAAAGGAATGGATCATGCATGTGTGGTGTATTGGACTTCATTGATTTGCACTGCGGTGTGTTTCATAAAGCCAGTGCAGCCGATTTAAAAATCAGAGGGGCAGTGTTTGTGTGTGTTTTTTTTTTTTTTTTTTTTTTAATACAATCGTCTGAGTAACACCAGTTGGGTTATTAAAGTGGACAATCGTTTATATCGATTGAAACGTGGTTTAGGAAGGATAGCAGATGTGAATGAGGTTCGAGTTTGCGATAGGATTTCAGTCTTTTTAAAACAGTTCAGCCCAACACCATTTCGGAAAGGTTCCTGTCGATTTCCATATTCTCCTTGTCAGGTTTTTGAATTTTAAACTCCTGATGACTTGAAGATGAAAGGCTTTTTGACAAACATAGTCACCGATTGCATGTTTAGATTGTGTAGGTGAAACATCATGACAAAGCTACTTTAATTACAGGATGTGTTGCGTATCTTATCCATCAGGACGAGGTGGGAAGTAACCACACTTCCTTGGAGTATTAATCCCAGGCCATCCAGGAAGCCAGGAGTGCCACCACCGTGCTTTATTTTGAAGAATGGAATTCTGATTATTTGGGGAGGTGCTAAGAGCCCAACTAAACGCCAACGCTTAAATAATGCATAATTTGGTTAGTGGGTTGGGTTTGAAAATGAGTTTTACGGTTCATTTGTGATCATGAATAATGAAGATTGAAGGTTACTCACTACAATAATAATTTTATATAATAATGTTCTTCGCTTTCATGCATTTCCGTTTTCTCCGCTAGATCTTCTCTTATGTGTTCGAATGACTTTTGCGTTCACCGTGCAGGTTTTCAGGATGATGTCAGACGCCAGTGAGATGTTGGCTGCCGCCTTGGAGCAGATGGATGGAATCATTGCAGGTATTCTTTTCTTCAGTAATTACCTGTGCCGAAATAAAACTGCGAGGATGAGTCAAGTACTAATGCAATCCGTTTGATTATATGAGAGCTAAGGAGCACAAACGTGTTGTACATCAAGATATCGCTATGAGCCACAGGTTCACGTCCCTTCTTCTCAACATATGCACTGGTGTACCACGGCTAACTCCGAGCCCTGTCCCAATTTTCCGATAATTTCATTGAGATATGCAGCTACGATAATTGCATTACTTTTTGACTCGCCCTCATACGTGCAGTGTCTTGTGCAGTTTTCGTCGTCCCTTTAATCCTTTTCACGTTCTACACGATACTGACAGTGTCCCTCTGTTCTTTTTGTCCCGGTCACGATGTGCATCACATGACTTACAAACTCTGACATCAACACCTACTGTTTGACCTAGAACACTCTGTGATGTCAGAGAGAGGGTGGTACACCCTGGGACCACCACAGGGCCAACACACATAACCACACCCTTTCATATAGGGGCAATTTAGAAGCATCAATTAGCCTAATGTGCCCAGGAGAACCCAGAGAGAACCCATTTTGGGTTGTGGTGGTGGTGCCGAGTTGTGATTGTACAAGTTTTCAACCCAGCTGTTAACTCTTCAGTCAGCGACCCTCGGAAATCACATGGCTAGTTAAATCAAATCGATCTCCTCCTGCAGCCAAGGGTTTGTTACCTAATGCATCTAAACAAACAGTCTCATGAAGACCAAGCCAATCTGCACCAAAGCTCTGGAACGCCGTCAGGGATTGAAAAAGGGGGGGAAAAAAAAAATCCCAAACTTTGAACTTCCCTGGAGCATTATTAAACCCATGATTAAAAACTGGAAAGAGTACAACACACTGCGTAGAGGAGGCAAACCAACCAGTAATCATTAACTGGGAGATTAGTCCGAAAATCAACCAAGTACGTCCGTGATCTAAAACTGATCAAATCTGGAAAGCTTGACATTTGCACCGTATCCATCAGTTAGGAATTAAACAATGGCATTTCTGTAAATGTGGAATACTCCCTCAGTAAGTAACTCGGCGTCGCCGTCTTGTATATGACTTATCTCAGCAAGCAATACAGTCGCACTTTCAGTGGTCTGGCGCTAAAACCTCCCGTCCAGGCTTTAATGCTGACTGTGGGACGCGATGTCGATTTTTCCACTGGCTAAGCACTGAGCAAATATCCTACTTATTCTGTCTGGCTGCACAGAACGGTCCGTCCCTGGGAACATCAGCAAGGCAGTAGGAATAATGGACAGATTCAGGGTTTGAATTAGCGCTTTGCTGTACGTCTGCTCCGCACTGGCTCCTGTAATTGCAGCGTTTGATGAGCCAAAGTGTAAATCATCCAGCCTTAATGACCAGAGTAGTATTGTAACTGTAGTTTACCATATTTACCTGAATTCTTCTTGTTTTTTGGTCTTTGGTTTGAAGAAAGTTTTGCCGTGAAACGCACACTCCTATATGTTTACGTCCTTGAGAATAAAAGTGCTTTTGGATTTTGCAGTTTGCTTAATCCTCTACTATGGTTGCGGGAAGGCTGTGGCCATCTCGTCCAACACTGGGCGAAGGTCAGTCCAGTCCATTGCAGGGCCAACACACACAAAGTTCACATTCGCTTAATGTGCATGTCTCTTGGCTGTGGGAGGAAACCGGAGTACCCAGAGGAAACCCACCCAAGCACGGAGATTAAATCCAGGCCCTTCTTGCCGCGAGGCAGACGTGCCAACCACCGCACCGTCGTGCCGCCCCGCAATTTGATATTTTAACTCGGAAATAAAGTTCTCGTGATCATTAATGACGATTGGCTTCTTTTGGCTCTGATAGGTTCCAAGGCCATGAACTTCTCCAATGGTCTGTTTGACTGCCAGTCTCCCAGCTCACCCTTGCCAGGCAGCCTGCGTGCGGTCCACCTTCTAGAGGACCTGCGGGGGGCGCTGGAGCTGATGGATGCGGAAGAGAGAGAGAATCTGCGCAGCCACGTGCCTGATAATACCGCTGAGGGACTGGTGGAGTGGCTGCAGACCCGACTGGTCAGTAGGAGAAGGATCACCTTGTCGCGTTCTTTTGTAGGATTCAGGAAGTTTTTAAAAAAAAAAAAAGGTCCCAGGTTACATGAATAGTTTAGTACTATATATTTTATAAGGGTTTTCATTTTGGGGGGAAAAATAAAGTACTGCACGTATACTCTCCCTGCATTCCATTCTTAAGCTGCTGCCAAAATAGACATCACTTTTGGGCCACATGTCAGCCTTCTGAGATTTATTAGTTATTTTAGCCACGTTCCATTTTTTTGGAAAAACTTACGGCACTCCGAGTTCAAGTACCTCCAGCCCACACCATGCATAATGTAGCCAATGGGCCTTATATGGATACGGGTTTTAATAACTTATGTGCTCGTCTTACAATATGTCCAAATCGGTGAAAAAAAAAAAAGAAGGTTTTATGGGATGGATGGTGTATTAGCTTTCTGGGTCGTTTGAGGTCAGAGGTAACTCATTTGAAAGTCCATATGTGACCCGATCTGGCAAAATGAGTCGGAAGTCGCAGGTAGTGATTTCTAGGATATAGATATAGATTTCTAGATATTTATGTGAAACAGTGTAATTTTTGGTAAATTTCAGTAGGAAACGTACTATATTTTTACCTGCCAAAGCCATAACGAGGTAACATATGGACTTTCAAA
>JBCNYG010000022.1:5528916-5541464 GCA_039654305.1 Porochilus rendahli | reverse complement strand
TCTCTCTCTCTCTCTCTCTCTCTCTCTCTCTCTTTTTCGCGTTCTCTCTCTCTCTTTCTCTCTCTCTCTCTCTCTCTCTCTCTCTCTCTCTCTCTCTCTCTCTCAAACACACTCTTTGTAATTGGCAGTGCTCCAAGCTGCTCTCAGACACATCTGTGATCCTGTTCTACCCCAGCAAGTTCGTCCTCATCACTGACATCCTTGACACGTTCGGTAAAACGCTGCACTAACACACCTGTGTGTAGGCTGAATGTATGTGGTGTGTATGATGTATGTGGTGTGGGTTTATTTAGTAAACACTTTACTCAGGATGTTGTGTTGTTGCTGCAGGTCGTCTGGTGTATGAAAGAATCTGGTCCATGTGCTCGGACCCGGCTCCTCTGCCAGGTAACGCAGTGCTCTGTGTACATGAGCGCATGCCACATCATTACTGTGATATTGTGTGATAGAAGAGGAATAAAAGTTCAACACTTCCTGTTTGATATATATATATATATTTTTGTTTTCCTCTTGTCTTTAGACTCGTTTTCTGTGGAGGATGTGAACGATACGGCAAAAGAGACGTGCCTCAACTGGTTCTTCAAAATCGCGTCCATCAGAGAGCTCATCCCCCGATTGTATCCTTTACAGCCTAAAATATTTCCTCTGTAACGCTTCACATTTACACGTGTGTGTGTGTGTGTGTGTGTGGTGTCCTTAACGAATGCTGTAGCTACGTAGAGGCCGCCATCCTGAAGTGCAACCGGTTTGTGAGCAAATCGTGAGTAGCAGCCATTTTTTATTCATCAAATTCTTTTAAATCTTAGCAGATTTTTTGGACTTTTTTTCCTCTTCCTCCTCTCAGCGGGATTCAGGAGACTCTTCCTCGGCTCACAGCAATGATTCGGGGGATCGGAGACCCTTTAGTGGCCGTGTATGCTCGAGCCTACCTGTGCAGGGTATGTCACCATGGTAACACATCCTAGCATCTTAAATGTGAAGTTAAATTTGCAGACAAACTGCCACATTCCATAATACTCATTAAAAACAGGAAGCGCTGTGTGAAATGTTGTATATGTTCACCGCCCGGTTGTTTCTCTGGTCATTCCCCTGTTGCAGATGGGCATGGAGGTGGCGCCACACCTGAAGGACAGCCTGAATAAGAACTTCTTCGACCTCCTGGCATCTTTCCGTCAGATTCACAGTGACAGCGTTCAGAATCAGCTGGTCATCCAGAGGGTGGAGATTCCCGTCTACCTCACGCTCTATTCTCCCGCCATCCACTGGATCCTGCAGTGTGTCGCCTACAGAGCACCTGATGTACACACGAACTCACACACAAACAGACTCATACACGCACACACAAACACACACACTCATATACACTATACTTGAGCTCAGACACACTAACACACACATACAGTACATTCTCACACACTCATACAGACCCACATACACAGATTTACGTATACACACACTTGCTTATACACTATATACACATACATGCACACACAAATATACACACGCTAAAGCAGCACATAAAAACACAATACATACACACGTTCTCACACACACACACACACATGCACATACTCGTACACCTGTATAAATGTATAAAATATTCTAAAAGTGCTGATGTTTTCGGCAGGTGCTGCTAACAGAAATGATGGAGCGTTGCAAGAAACTGGGCAACAAGTAAGACTTTGCACCTCCTCACCTGTTCACCTCCTCACCTATTCACCTCCTCACCGATCACTTCCTAATAAAATTGTTTAAAGTAACCCTTAAATTCTCTGATGTTATGTAGTCAGTGTCACTTTAAATCCCAAAATATTTGTTTCCACAGTGCTCTCCTGCTGAACTCTGTCATGTGGGCCTTTCGGGCAGAGTTCGTGGCAGCAAGAGCCACCGATTTTATCGGCATGATCAAAGAGTGTGACGAGGCGGGATTTCCCAAGGTAAACTCAAACTACACAGTACCAGTCTTGATAAATTAGGAATCCTATTAGATTCTCTTGTTTCCGGTCACAGATGTACGTGTAGTCTGTTCACTGCATTAACTGCATCGATAGCCCTCTCTGTGTGATGCGTTATTCTCCCCGTGGAGTCCCTTGTTGGAACACATACGGTACACGGTAATAAAACACTGATGCCATTCTCATCCGCAGCACCTACTGTTCGGCTCTCTCGGCCGTAGTCTGGCATGTGCTGACCCACCTGAGAGCGAGAGGTTACCAATCCTTAATGAGGCCTGGAAAGTGATCACTAAAGTGCGAAGTCCTCAGGTACACATTACGTTACATTATTATTTATTTTTTTAATTAATATTATTTTTACTTTATAACGTCCTGAGGCTGTGTGTTCTCAGGACTACATTACCTGTGCTGAAATCTGGGTGGAGTTTACCTGCCGTCACTTCACTGTGAGTCAGCACTCAATGTCCTTTGTTTTAATTGTCCTAATGTTATTGCATGTAATTTCACATTTTATTACTTTTTGTCTTGTAAAATTAGAAGAGAGAGATAAATACCGTGCTGGCGGACATCATCAAACACATGACCCCTGATCGCGCGTTTGAGGATGCGTATCCACAGGTACGGTACTCCTTTGACTCACAGACACAAATGTACTTTTTTGCAGTCCTGATTACACACCACAGCTCACTGTTTATACTACCGGGTTACCAGAACTGTACCGCTGGTAAATTCTATAGAAAGAACAGTTCTGTTTAGACCAGGTGGGGAGTGACAATGATAAAGATGCTGATGATGATAATGACGATGTTGACGTGATGATAAGATGATGATGATAGCCATGGCCAAGAGGAGGTTGATGATGACGATAACAACTATGATAATCACATAGTGTCACGATGGCTACCATGACAGTAATGTTAATGATGACCAAAACAAGGTTGGCCATGAGGATGACAATGACAAACGCAACAGTGATGACAGTGGCCTAAATGATGATGACAACTATGATGGCAATGATGATGTTGCCGCTGCTGATGATTATAATGATGATGACAGTGATGACAATAACAGTGATGACCAAGATGAGGATGGCAGTGACAGTGAGGACGATGCTGATGAATAAGACAATGTCAGTGAAGACGACTATGACAGCGATGACAGTGACGATGATGGGGAGATGATAATAATGACCCGACATGGTCCTGACATGTTAACACCGTGGTGAAGAAGGCCCGACAGCGTCTCTTTCATCTCAGACGCCTGAAGGACTTTAAACTGCCCTCAAAGGTGCTAAGGACTTTCTACACCTGCACCATTGAGAGCATCCTGACGGGAAATATCACAGCCTGGTTTGGAAACAGAGGGTAGTACGATCAGCAGAGCGTACCATCCGTTTGGAGCTTCCTGACCTGGACACTTTATACAGCAAGCGGTGCTGGACCAAAGCCAGGAAGATAGTGAAGGACTCTTTTCTCTGTTGCGGTCGGGGAAACGTTTCTGTTCCTTGAAAGCAAACACTGAGCAAATGAGGAGGAGCTTCTTCCCGCAGGCCATTCGGGCCCTGAACCAGAACACCGGTACCTGGACACTGTAGACTCTACCCCACACATAAACATCCACCTAACTGTTGCACACAGATTTTGTATGTGACAAAAATGTTTAATTTGGATGGATTCTTGACTCCTCCATCCCTTCATTTTTTCCACCTTACTATTTATCCATATGTCAATTAATTTCTTTTTTTTTTATTCTCATTGCACCTATTTGCATTTTAATTGTTCATGAGGAGCCTGAATCTGACCAGCAGCGCCGCCTCAGCCTCCTCCAGCGCAGGCTTGGCTGCCTGAAGCTTTCCCTCAGCCACAGCCTTGTCTGCAGAAATGCTGTCCACGATGGCCTGAGCTTTGTCCTTCACTTTCTGCACCTCCACCTTGACTTTCTCGGCAGCCTGAGCTTTAACTGTCACTTCCTTCAGCACCTGTAAGAGATCAGCGGGAAAAAGATGCTAACAGTTAAGAAAAAACAGAGAGAACATGCAACAATTTTAATAAAATATATACAAAAATATGTATTGTCATAAAAAAAATTATGTGTACCTTATGGTCTAAAAGATATAACACTAATGAATAAATGTCGCCATAAGCAGTGATCTATGGGGACCAAACAAGCACTCTTTGCAAATGATGCCTCCAGTTGCATACAATAAACTGACTTCAGATGAACATACACTATAGCATAGGTGTCAAACTCCAGGCCCGCGGGCCAAATCCAGCCCACCTCCACCTTGCTCCTGCAAGAGCTTTCAAAGAATATGATTATCGTACATTCTTTGGATCAACCATTACCATGAAACCTAATTCATCATCCATCCACCAGGCGTCGGCAGTCTAGTTCAAGTAAACAGAAAGATTGCATGCTAGCTTGTCGCTGTTAAGCCCTTTTAGATGTTCAGTGATTATTCAGCTCTCGATCACCTTTAAATTCAGTGATGTGGCCCTTGACAAAAATGAGTTTGACAACCCTGCACTATAGGGACAAACATTTGTGGACACTTGATCATAACACTAATAAATTGTTTCTTGACCGTCGCACTCCAGGTTTCATTCCTCTTCGATGAAGCTACGTATGGTTGTGATGGTCAAATGTCCAGAAACATTTGTCCATAGAGTGTACTTATAAAGTTTTGCAGTGTCAGTATCTCATTGAGAGTCGTGTGAAATGTGAGTAGCGAATTGCTGCTATGTTTTCATAATTTAAACAGATTAGCACATGAATAACAAGCCAGCATATCCTGCAATACCCCAAATTTCAGGTCTATCAGAGAACTAGGAATAATGTCTGACTGCTACTACCTTTAGTTTAAAAAGCCCTCAACTCTTTCCATGTGTTTGCTGAAGTTAGGTTAAGTATAGAGTCATGTACTTTATACCTTTTTAGATTTTTCGCCTAATATATACAGTAGTTAGCATACCATATCATCAGAGCGAGTAGTAGAGCAGTGCTACCCCAGAGTCGTCTCAATTTCCATTCAGAATGAATAAATGAATTCATGAATGTGTGATCCTGGACAGCGTTTGGTTGTCACATTCATACCATGTCAGCCTTTTCGTTGGCAACCTGCAGCTCCTTTTCCTTCAGCTCCAGCTCTTTACTGAGAGCAGCAACCGACTCAGAGGCTTCTTTCAGCTTCTCAAGACCAGTGTTCATCCTGAAAGGTATTCACAAAACCCTGTAAGAATCTGTCTGACTGTTATTCCACAAAACCTTTTTTTTGAACACTGTCTTAATCTCGCAAGGGTAATTTCCCCTCTGGGGGAAATTCTTCCAAGTGTCTGTATACGTAAACACACACTTGGAGCAGTGGGCTGCCACATATTGCAGTGTTCGGAGAGCAGTTGGAGGATAAGTGCCTTGCTCAAGGAGACTTCAGCCTTGAGAGTGGAGGAAGAGAAGGTGCCGCTCACTCCCCCTACACCACCCATTTTTCCTGCTGGTTCGGGAATCAAACCAGCAACCTTTAGGTCCCAAATCTGCTCCTCTAACCATTAGGCCATGGCTGCCCCCAATATTTTGTGTCAGAGGTGGGATATGTTATTTTCTTGAACCTGAAGAAAAAACGGTTACTCAGGGGCTCCTGGGAAATGTTCGACACTGTTGTAGCAAAATGCCTTGTAGAGTTTCCTGGAAGGGTTCCCTGGGGTTCGGACAGGGACGTCCGCTTCACGGCAACAAGGTTCTGGAGTCTGGTCCTGTGCTCGGGCATTTCTGTGTGGAGTTTGCATGGTCTGCTTGTGTGGGTTATATCCAGTTACTCCGGTTTCTTTCCACAGACCAAAAACATGCACATTAGGCTAACTAGCTGTTCCAAATTGTCCCTAGGTGGGAGTGTGAATGGTTGTGCGTGTGTTGCCCGGCTGTTATCTGGCTAGCCACTCGGGGTTCACCCAATGTTGGCTGAGATTGAGCCTCCCCCGTGACCCTAATAGGATTAGGATAGAAATAGGATTTGGCAAGTGAGTGAATGAGATGAGTAGAAGTTCCGGCCAAAGAACATTTGGGTTCTAGAAGTTTCTGGATTTAAGCTAAAACATTGTTAATCATTAACATACAATAGTTTAACGTCAAAACTGTTTTATCTACAATTTATATATATATATATATATATATATAAACATTAGTTCTTGGTAAGGAGATTGGTATCCTGCTGTAAACTATTAAACATTTATACTTTCGATATAATAATAATGCAGTGAGTGTACCGATTAGCGAGGTTCTGAACTTCTGAATGCTTCTCTTTATAGATGCCTTTGTAACCCTGAATGAAGGAGAGGTATGACTTGGGTGTCACATGGGTCGAGCGTCGAAATCGCTGGAAATAGTCGACACACTTTTCAGCTACACAATCTTGGTAGAATCCCATGCACTTCACCACTTCCTGTTTCACCTCTGGCGTGCAGTCGATATCATAGTTTGAAAGAAAATGCTCAGAGACTGAAAAAAAAAAGAAAATATAAAGTCAAAATACAAATTCATATACTGTATGTTTCCCCAATGTCCTGTTGGCTGCCTGCAGACTGTTAGATTACACTGATATTGTAATTAAAACTAAGTACAGTTGATGTTACTCTGGAAGGACAAGTCAGGACTATGGCCGAAGACATGGTATACATTTAAAAAATAACTTCAAATGTGTATAAACTATACTGTTATTGTTGCTAATCGAATCCAACGACCTTCGTTCTTCCTTGTTCGTGCGGACATTTCTGTCAGTTGATTGTTTGGTTCTTCAGAGCGAGAAAAGAAGCTGAACGGGCTTTGCGTTTGGGTCACCTGGTTTGTGACCTCATCGCAAAATAAATTCACACGTTTTAAATCCCTGCAAATGTTGCAAAGCAAGACTCTGATGCAGAACTCTTCTCAAACAGTCCGCACACGTTGCAAGAATGTCGCAAAGTTGTCGTTTTGCTTGCAAATTATTGATTTTTCGTTCATAAGTTGGAGACTTCCATGTTTGAGAAATGTTGGAGACATGTTGGCATCCACCATATTCCATATATTTTGTCATCATTGGTATTTTATTTGCATTTTGTTTTTACTAATAATGTGCAAATAAAAAGCAAATGGTTTAAGAACAAAAAGTGAACAAAATGCGACTGATTTACACAGGAGATTCGCTTTTTTTTTTTTTTACCAAACATCCACAAATCCATCGCAAACCAGTCACAAACCAATCGGAAATCAGTTGCAAATGACTGGCAAATCAGTCACAAAAATGGTTGGCCTACTTTCTCGGGACTTTTTTAGTGAAACATCTTTACATGAATTTCAAAATTCGCAAAAAGATCAGTCAGCTGGTCAATTTTTTATCACTTCTCTAATGTGATCCCTTACTGCCCTGCCAGACTTCATAACATTCATCATTCATTTCTGCCTTAGGATCAATTGAGATCTGACCAACTGCACAGAATTCTCAGTGGTCCTCTCTGTACAACTCACAGTACAGATTAGGGGCAAATCAAAAACTATTTGCTTGTAATAAGGAGTGGATATCAGGAATATGAAGATCAGACAGGCGATTATTTACCCTCAGTTACCCTTTCCCAACTTTCAGAAACTGGGCAGGACAGTGGTGTAGTGGTAGTAGGCTCTGGGATCGAGTCCCTGGCTCAACAAGGGCATTTCTGAGTGGAGTCTGCATGATCTCCGTGTGCTTGAACTCCGTTTTCCAGGCCTTACGCCGTTCTCACCTTTTGCCAATACGCACAATGTTCAACTCATACCTCCCCACTGTATTAATATTTCAATCCCATCTCAGCACTCTCAGTCCATACACCAGGTTCCATGCCATGGGTCCCGGTATGCTTCCCCGCCCGATGCCTGATCTCTCTTCACATTTATTTAGAGTAAGTCCTATTTCCATCTCTGCTTATCAAGTACGTCATCATAAATTCTCCTTTCATCTCTATCCCATCAGTACCTCTGCCCCTTCCCATTCCATGCCATCCCCTTACAAAACCATGTGCTATATCATCCAATAACCGCTTCAGTGATACAATGCATATAAATCCTAGCAAACCTGCAACAAGAGCGTCCTTAGGCCAGCGGCTGAACCAGTCCATGGTGCATCCTGAGATGAGGGCAGGGAATTTTAACGCTCTGTTGCGGAACTTCTCCCCGACTGGCGAAAAGCATAGCACCACGTGCAGGTTCTGTCTCACACGGCTCATGAAGTATTCACGCAGGTTCTCGATGGTGGGTGGCCGCTTGGGGAACTCTCGTTTCATGACTGGCACGAGGTCGTTGAGGATCTCATCCATCTCATCACGAGCAAAAAGGTTGGATACCTGCAGAGAACATCGTGCAGATGTGTGAGTGTGTCTTCGATGAATGTGTCTGTGTACACCGATGTAGTCGCGAAATATCGGGACAACAGGACACAGAAATGGCAGGATGGAAAGTTAAGCGTGTACATGTGTGTGTGAGAAAGGGAGAGAGAAAAGAGAGAGAAGCAGACAGGGAGAGAGAGAGAGAAAGAGAGATACCTCTCCAGATGACAGCACATTGTTCATGTACTCAAGGAAGGCTTCATCTTTAATTTCATTGTCAGTGAAGATGAAGGTAATGCCTTGACCCTGCTGCCCTGCCGTCCTGTAGAGCGCCTTTAGATCCTCCAGCAGGTTGGAGACATTATACGACCTGGTAAAAGACATGGATTCATTTATTCATTCTTACATTGCAGTCGAGTTAGCATGTTCGCCTCACAGCAGGAAGGCCTGGGTTTGAATTCTGGACTCTGGGTGTTTCCGTCTGGAGTTTTGCACACAGTTGTTCTCCCGGTGCCTGTGTGGGTTTCCTCCGGGCTCTCTGGCTTCCTCCCGCAGTCCAAAAACGTGCACAGTAGGCGAATTGGATTTTCCATATCGCCCCAAGGTGTGAAGGCTTGTGTGTTGGTCCTGCAAGGCCTGGCGAGCTATTCAGGGTGTGGCTCAAGCTCCTCGCAACCCTCCACCGCATCCACCTTTCCACATTTCTAGGATTAAACCTCTCCTTAGCAACCGGCTTTGTGCTCACCTGTCTCGTCGTTTGTTTGCTTGTTTGTTTTTTTATTATTATTATTATTTCACCTTGCCTGTTCCTAGACCTTCGTGTTATTCATTTGCAGGGGCGGTTTCTTCATACGGGCGATTGGGCGACGCACCACCAATGGAGGAAAATGTTTTTTTCTTTCATATTCTTACACACTCTTACGGTAGTTGTGACTCTTTGACACTAATCTGTCTCTGTATGAAATTGTCCAATCAGTGTAAGGCCGTGCTTCATTAGTTACCGCCCACTTTTTGGGTGATTTCAGTCCATTAGAAAATCGCCCAGCTTTCTCTCATAGACTTGAATATAAAATGGGTTTTTTTCAAGTTTCATCCACCACAGTGCAATCCCTATGAGTTCCGGGAGGGCTCGCGCTAACATGCTTACGTCATACGAACGTAAAAAAAAGAGAGAATCGCCCCACTAGCAGGTCAGCGTGTCAAAGTCAGGTTTAGTAGCGAAATGTCCAGAGAAACTCCATTATTTCTTTAAAAGACCGACATCACCATCTGTCTGAGAAGGAGAGCAAACACGAGGCGTCAAACACCCACATGGACAGGGGGCTCAAATTTAACATTTGAACGGGTGAACATTGCTATGCAGTTGGACGAGAGCTACAGGCTGACAGTTTATGCGTTGATGACCGCAGGGGATCGATCATTATTTGTAGAATCAAAATGATTTTATTGATGAAGACTCGTGGATGTAAACTAATGTAGTCCAGTACGGGGCCGATGTAGTGGCAGGGAAAATCTTTATCTTTCGGTGTAGTAGTTACAGGGGATTTTGCTGAGTTGACCAGTAACAGCTGACAATTGCTTCACTACTAGCCATTGAACGGGTCACCTTAGTCATCATCACAATAATAGCCCCCCCTGAGAAATTTGTCAGGAGCCGCCACTGGGTCAGGTACACCCTGAACAGCTCGCCAGACCAACGTAGGGCAAAAGGCACACAGGTATTCACACTCACACCTAGGTGCAATATGGAACAGCCACTTAGCCTAATGTGCATGTCTTTGGATTGTGGGAAAAAAATGGGCATTTCTTCCACTCACTTCTGAGCCAGTCTTAATACAGATATCAATTTTTTGGGGGCTCAAGCCATCCCAAGCTAAACAAATATTTTAGAAATGATGTCCAATCCCAATTAAATCTGACCTGTCTAATCAGATCCACTGGGATTTGGACACTCAAGCATTTATCCAGTGCTCATGAATCTCTATTCACAACTTAATCTTACTGCTGTATAACCCCATCGCTTTCATGATTCTACTGATTATCACTTAGGTTCTGCACATGCGCCGCAACCTGGACCAGAGTGAAGCAGCCATTATGCAGGTGTTCGAAGAGAAACAGCGGGTATGGGAGCGAGAGATGGAGGAGCTGAGACAGAACTACGCTGGAAGGTTGCAGCAGGTGACCCGGCGGGCACAACGTTCCCAGCAGGCACTGCAGGCTCAGATCAGCCGACTGCAGCAGGACAAGAGCCGGCTCCAGGAGGAGATCAGTGCCCTGCTGGCTCAGCGTGAAGAGTTGGAAAGGAAGTGCCTGGACTACCGCAAGGAGCAGGCTGAAATCCTGCCCCGCCTGGAGGAAACCAAATGGGAGGTAAAAAGTTACGTGTAATGACAATTTTAAGACAGGGACATGCAGTGGGATACTTATCCAAGTGTTTTGAGAATATTTCCTTTACCGCTGGTTTACACAGATTTGTAGTACAGTGGGTAAAAAAGATCGATGCAACGTGCTCTCTTACTGATTCGGAAGTCGGGGGTTCACCCTATTATCACCGAGTTGTCACTGGTGCCCCCCAGTGCAGCTAACTAGGTTATCAAGTCTTGGGCTCGGCGAGGGTGCTTCTGTGTGAAGTTCCCCCATGCTTGCATGGGTTTCCTCTGGGTACACTGGTTTCCTTTCACAGTCCAAAGGCATGCACATTAGGCTAATTGGCTGTTCCAAATTGCCGCTAGGTGTAGGTGCGAATCTGAATGTGTGTGTGTGTGTGTGTGTGGACCTATGATGGTCTGGTGAGCTGCTCAGCAAGTACCCAACCTTCGCCAAGTATCGGCTGAGATGGGCTCCAGCCTTCCTACAACCCTAAGCGGTTGTAAACATTAGGCGGTTCAGCAAATGAGTGAGAGTGAGTGGTCGGTTATACCTGTTATACCATTGAGTCTGGTGATTACTGGTCATTGTCCTTGGCAGTCACTATGTGCTGTTTTGTGTTGGGCAGGTTTGTCAGAAGGTGGGAGAGATATCTTTATTGAAGCAGCAATTAAGGGACAGTCAGCATGAGGTGACCCAGCGAGCAGGAGAGATGGTAGCATTAAGGGGTCAACTTAAAGAGCTCAATGTACAGCTGAAGGACAGAGAGGAGGCCATGCTTAGCCTGAAGGACTCCTACAGCAGCAAGAGCCGTGAGCTGGAGAGGTGTGAGGGAGAACTGAAGAAGACGGTGACAGAGGTAAACACATACTAAACAGAGGTGCACTCATGAAAAGACTCCGTAGCACTCCAAACCATTGTGCAGTATTGACGAGGTTTAACTTTCACATAAATTAAGAGTGCATGATACTGAATTTGGTAATTGGCTCATGTCAGATTGGTTTATGAATTAACTGGAGGTGCACTCATATAGTGCAGGGTATTGACATCATGGCCAAATACAGTAGATTGTTGTAACATCGCATAGTTATAATGAAATGTCTCCCCCTAGTGGGTGTCAGATGAATATTTTGCCACATTTTTAAGAACAGGGATTATTATTCTTTTTTTTTTTTTTTTTCATATTTTCTCCAAAATATAACAGGTTATTTTCAGGCCCAGGCCCCACCCCTCCACCAAGTTTTCTTAAAAGCACATCAGTTGTTTTACGTAATCCTGCTGACAGAAAATAAAATCTATGATAATGATATGCTTTTTAAAAAACCTTTGATAAATTCCTGGATCCGGATCGTGATCGGAATCTCTTCCATAATGTTACGAGTTGTAGCCAGGCACACACCCCATCCCTTCACCAAGTTGGGTGAAAATCGGTGTAGTAGTTTTTGCGTAATCCTGCTAACAGACGAACAAACAAACAGACTCTGGAGAAGACATAACCTTCCCACCAAAATAAATTCCAATTTGTTCAAGTGGATTTAAATCTGTAATCCTGATCACTTCCTGTGTTTAAAATCGACTGTTTCTTGTTTAAATAATCTCTGCATAATTTAGATGAATATTTAGAATACATGATATATCATGAATCCACAGCCGAGAGTCATAAGTATTTATTTTACTTGTGACAACGTTGTATATGTGTCTGTGCACTGATGGATGAAGTGTTCCCAGGTTCCCAATGCATGGCTCCAACTTTCTGCATGAAACTCTAGTCGTGTAATCTTTTAAATACTACTCATACATTCATTCATTTTATGAACCGCTTGTTCCTAATTAGGGTCGCGGGGAGGCTGGCACCCATCTCAGCCGACTCTGGGCGAGGGCGGGGCACACCCTGGACGGC
>JBCNYG010000022.1:5459123-5470671 GCA_039654305.1 Porochilus rendahli | reverse complement strand
AACTCCAGCCAGCACCAGCACACCAGGACAGACCACAGGACTCACAGAGCAGAGGGATCAGGAGGATCAGGATCACCAACATCCAAGACGTAGCATGTGTACCTCAGCAAAACACAGAGAGAGGAGGAGGGGGGTGTATTTTTATTCAATATTTTTATTTATTTATTAAATTTTTTGCTTGTTTGCACCGTGGGTCCGAGAGGACTGTAAGTTCATCTGTGAGTAAGTCATGCATATATAACATAATTGACAATAAAGTTGACTTTTACTTTGACTTTTTATTTATTTTTGTTTGTTTGTCCGTTTTAACCCTGCGGATATAAGCTGCATTTACGTCCTCCAGTACGGTAGATGGCGCGAAAGACATTTGCAGGTATTGTAACCCGGCATAAACACAAAGAGAAGAAGAAGTGGTATCAGTGCGGAAGTAAGAAAGGGGAAAGTAAGTGAGTAGTAGTTGATTTGAAACGCGTCCCTTTGATAACGGCGGTACCGACCGTTGGTGCAGCGTTCAATATCTGAGTGGTGCACTGGGTTTAAAAACACGTTTGTAGAACTGTTTTTAATAATGGGAACCGAGTCTTCTTTATGGAGGCGCGTGCAGGCAATTACCGGCCCGGTTCCTCGGGCAAGGCACGGACACCGAGCAGTGGCCATACGGGAGCTGATAGTGGTGTTTGGAGGTGGAAATGAAGGAATAGCGGAGGAGCTCCATGTTTATAACACAGGTATGAGACCGGAATAGTGGTGAATAACAGGCTGTTCTAGCAACACACGCTAATCTTCATGCCCTTAATAGCTTTAAAAGTTTGTTTGGTTCATTACTTTGGATAAAAGTCAAGCGGCTGCGTTCTAAATCCCATCCTGCACCCTACTTCCTACAGAAGTGAGTATAAATGATGGTGCCTTGACTCTATCTAGTGCACTAGGTCTACAGTGGGAAGTAGTTTAAGGCACATCCGGTTTGGGGGGCATCACCTTAAGTCACCTTAAGTCTGAACTCGTCCATCCATTTGCTGAAGCGCCTAATTGTGTTGGGGTCGAGGTGGGGCTGGAGCCTATCTCAGCCAACACTGGACGGACTGGGGTCACACCCTGAACAGCTCGCCAGACCATTACAAGGGCCATCACACACCAATACACTCATATCCCGGGGGCAATTTGGAGCAGCCTGTCTTTGGACTGTGAGAGGAAACCGGAGTACCCAGGAGGAAACCCACTCCTGCATGGGGAAACATAGAAACGCCCGAGCCTGGGTCTCGAACCAAGCACCTTCTAACCACTACGCCACTGTGCCGCCAGAATTTTGAACCCCTGTGAGGATCGTGTTTAACACAAGCATCGCTTCCTAAGCAGTAACACCTCGAGTCCAGGTTAGCAGATTAGTTCCAGTTAGCATTTGTCCTCTTATAAGTCCTCTTGCTTCACTGCAGCGTGACTGGTGATTGATAAAAACTCACCAAGGGTGCTGAGGCTGGGCCTGGGTTCTTCCGAGCGCAGACTGTAGATTCACGCTCTGAACATCAAGGCGGATCTGAAAGTTGCAGAGATGAAGGTGTAGATAAGTTAGCGCGGCAGCGCAGGAAGGAGTGTTTTGGGATAAAGCGCGACAGCCCGGATTGAGACGGTTAGGGTGTTTGCAGAGAAGATGGATGAATGATATATTGGTAGAAGAATTTTTAATATAGCAAACACACTCGTCATTGAAAACAATAGGACTGTTAATTCATTCATTTTCTGAACCGCTTATTCCTGATTAGGGTCGCGGGGAGCCTGGCGCCCATCTCAGCCGACTCTGGGCGAGGGAAGAGAACACCCTGGACAGCTCGCCAGGCCATACCTGTGCTTAATCCTCCCAATATACTGGAATGCCGATGCACTTTTAGCCTGGATTTCAATATGATCTTTAAAATGTAATAAATAAATCCTGTTGGAAAACTGTGGATCTGGCAACCCTAGTGGACTCATACATTCATACACACCTTCCTTTCTTCCTTCCTTCTCTATCTGTTTAGTGTCCAGACAGTGGTTTCTTCCTGCAGTGAGGGGGGACATCCCACCTGGCTGTGCTGCACATGGTCTTGTGTGTGACGGTACACGTATCCTGGTGTTTGGAGGAATGGTGGAATTTGGACAGTACAGCAACAGTCTTTACGAACTGCAGGTTACGATGCTCGGTCATTCAGAGAAGGAAGAACATGGGAATTACATCAACCATAAAAAAAAAGCTGAGCGTTTCATGAATCCTAAAATGCATGATGTTTGTAGGCAAGTCGCTGGCTGTGGAAGAAGCTGAAGCCTCGGCCACCGAAGAACGCACCGCCTCCTTGCCCTCGTCTGGGACACAGCTTCACTCTCCATGGTAACAAGTGCTACCTGTTTGGAGGGCTGGCCAACGATAGCGAAGACCCAAATGGCAACGTTCCTCGGTAAGTGCTTCTTAACGGCACGCTGTCATGTTTAAAATAGATAAAAGGAACCGATTTCACGTCTGTAACGAAGCTCTGAAACCGTTCGGTGTCGTTTCCACAATAAACTTGATTTCTCACTCAGGCATGAAAACTAGATGCAGTGCGGAAAGCTTTGCGGGCGGGGACGCCCCAGGACGGTAGCGCCCCTGACTCTGATATCATCACAAAGCGTGTAGGTGATGTCACAGAGTGAATGCTCCTCTGGGGGAAAGACTGAGTGTGTGCTGCCCCCCTTTGTCATGTGACACGCTGACAGGACTAGGAGACCGAGGGACACGGACTGTGGTCCCTGCTAGAGCATGAATAAGTGGCTTATACCATTACATACGGCATCCCATAATAATACGTTTTATTACAAAGAAAAATCAAAGCAAAAAAGGAGACCAGTCTGAGAGCGAACACTGATGAAAGCCCTAAAGACGGGATGTGTTCACCTCCTCAAATTAGTGGTCAGCACGTCCACGTCGCAGCAAGGTTTCCTATGTTTGGGTCACGGGCTCGACAAGGGCGTTTCTGCCTGGGGTTTGCATGCCCTTTCCGTGCTTGTGTGGGTTTTCCTCCAGGGACTCCGGTTTCCTCCCACAGTCCAAAGACATGCACTTTAGGCTAACTGGATGTTCCATATTGCCCCCTAGGTGTGAATGTGAGTGTGAATGGTTTAGTGTGTGTTGCCCTACAACGGTAAGGCGAGCTGTTCAGGATGTACCCCGCCTTCACCCAGTGTCAACTGAGATAGGCTCCAGCCTCCCCGTGACCCCAATAGGATAAAGTGGCTCGGCAAATAAATTATTGAGTAATCTGGCTAACTCTTAGCTCTTAACAACCCCTCAACTAATTAAATAAACAATTCTGTATTCTACTTTCAATATATATTCATAACTGCTTATTGTCCCGAAATAGTGAACCAATCAGATCGCACCGTTCCTGTGTAGTATATACTGAAGTGCATTAAATGCAGTATTACAAAAAGATTTTATGTCAAGATCCTACTATGTAATGGAGAGATTTTTAAGGAACCATTTATTAATTCATTTTTCGAACCACTTAATCCTACTAGGGTCAGGAGGAGGCTGAAGCCTATCTCAGCCGATTGTGGGTGAAATCAGGGTGAACACTGAACAGCTCGCCAGTCCATTACAGGGCCAATATACACGAGACCACACACACACACACACACACACACACCTAGGGGCAGTTTGGAACAGTGAAGTGCTTGTCTTTGGTCTGTCAGGAGGAAACTAGCGAACTCTGAGGAAACCTACACAAGCACAAGGAGAACCTGACCTTGTTGCTGTGAGGCAGACGTGCTAAGTACTATGACTCATGATGTAACGTGAACAGTGGAGTTACTGAACCAAGTCCTGGCTATTCTTTTTCCGCGTTAGTGTCTCTGCCACAATATTATTTCAGATGCTTGGAATTGAAGAGTGTAGTCAATCTCTCTGAATATTATTTCAATAAAATACCCATACAAGCGATCTGGGTACCGGGCATTAATCTGAGCGACCGTTCAGAAGTTCTCTGTAGTAATACCGGGACTCTGTATCGGGGCAGTGACACTTCCCCAGTTTAACGAAGGGGCTTGTGCGCTGACTTGTGCTTGCACTCATTCTGCAGATATTTGGATGATTTGTATGAGCTGGAGCTACAGGCACAGTCAGGAGTCAAAGGCTGGATCGTTCCCGAAACAAAAGGAGGGGGTCCATCGCCCAGGGAGTCTCACTCTTGTGTGGCGTACAGTGGAAAGAGTGGGAGCTCGGCGAAGCTTTACGTTTTTGGCGGCATGTGCGGGAATAGATTGGCAGATCTGTGGCAGCTGGATCTCGGTAAGCTTTGCGTGTAGACCTTATTCAGTGCTATAGTTTTATTACGAGCTCCTTAGCGAAAAGTAGTTTTCAGACCAGGTGATCTTACACAGATAGATATTCATTATATATATATATATTTTTTACCTTTCTCTTTCAGACACTATGACCTGGTCGTTACCTCAAGCTGCAGGACCCTGTCCTTTACCCAGAAGTCAACACTCTTCTAATGTGATTGGAAACCAGTAATAAACCTCGTTCCTTTTGCTCCCTTTCTGTCCTGTCCAGCACTGATAACATATTTCCTCTGCTTGGTATATTTTCTGCTTTAAACAGGGTCTTGGTGGAGGTTTTGTAATCAATGTCATCTGAGTTAGTTTGCCTGTGAACAAAATCCTGACCACACCCACCCGCACATGGATTTTCAAATAAAACCTGGTGGGGACATAACCCTACTCGAGTCTCAGAAACGATCTGATTTTGGAATGTTTAGGAGGCGGCACGGTGGCGTAGTGGTTAGCACGTCCACCTTACAGCGAGAAGGTCCCGGGTTCGATTCCCAGCTCGGGCGTTTTCGTGTGGAGTTTGCATGTTCTCCCCTTGCCGCTTGCCTGGGTTTCCTCCGGGTACTCCGGTTTCCTCCCACAATCCAAAAACACGCACAGTAGGCTAATCGGCTGTTCCAAATCGCCAATTGTGTGAGTGTTCAACCTGCAATAGTCGGATGAGATGGGCACCAGCCTTCCTGCAACACTAATTAGGGTTAAGTGGCTTAGAAAATGAATGAATGGATGGATGAATGCATGTCTGGGTCAAAGGTCAAGGTCACAAAGTTTTTTCGAAAATGCCATTTCCAATCTTAAATTGAATTTGCTTATACCTGTATCTCAAAAAAACAAATTGACAGACTCATAGATGCCGTGAAAGATAGATGGAAAACCTTATTCAAGCTTTCAGCTGCTGAACTTGGCTTTGATGAGTGACCTTGAAAGGTCAAAATCAAGGTCGCAGGATTTTAAGGCTAGTACCGTCGAAACGAGCGCAGATAGATACCATATAGGAAACCATATATGTACTTTGAAATCGAACAATTATCTTTAACCCTGAGTTGCTGAACTTAGCTTTGATGAGTGACCTTGAAAGGTCAAAATCAAGGTCATGGGATTTTGAAAGGAGTGCCGATAGACATTGGTTTTACTGTGGAACACTTATAGAAAAACATATAAGCGCTTAGGTATCCCAAGACGAGCGCATGGGAATAAAACCAATACACATATTGGGCTTATTTGCTACATTATTTATGCTGGGTGGACAAGGTAGCTTGCACTCTATGCGTGCCCCTTTAGTTTGTTTTGTATCGCTTTTAAAATGACTAAGATATTTAGGCTAGGCTTACACACTAAGCCATCCAAGGCTGTCGTATAAGAGTCCTGAACGTTCTCCTCCTTGCGTGAAGGATGTATGTGCTTGGCGGCTGGGTCCCTGCAGAGGAGAGGAACACTGAAGGAGCAGAATGGATCTGTACTAACTCGATGTCAGTGCTGAACCTCGGTAAGCAGCCCTCACTGCATAACTGGCAGGAATTTACTTTCATAAAAATGATCGTACGTTCTGCCAGTTTTCAGTTCTGTTCTGATCCTTGATTGCGTTTCCAGACACAATGACATGGAGCGGTCCGAAAGCCAAGAGCCAACAGCAGCGACAGTCAGGTATATTCGTGGAGGAGGAGGAGGAGGAGGAGGATGAAGGAAAGGGTCATATCCGTTGGCCGAAAGCTCGCACTGGTCACTGCGCTGTGGCCATCGGCACAAGGCTGTACATCTGGAGTGGACGGGACGGCTACAAGAAGAGCAGAAACTACCAAGTGTGCTTCAAAGACCTGTGGTATTTGGAAACAGGTGAAATCAGCCTGCCAGTACTCCTGATTTAATGTACAGTGCGTACAGTAGATTAGTGGAGAGGTAATGAAAAAGTGAAATATCCCTGAAGTCCACGTTAGGCAATTTCAGAGACACGTTATACATGTTAGTGGGATCACACTCCTCCTCAGCCTACCCGGGAAAGTCTATTCAGGAGTACTGGAGAGGAGGATCCGGCCTCGGATTCAGGACAGTGTGGTTTCCGTCCCGGCTGCAGCGCTCTCGACCAGCTCTACACACACTACAGGATTCCGGAGGGGACATGGGAGTTTGCCCAACCAGTCCACATGTGCTTTGTGGACTTGGAGAAGGCTTTTGTCCGTGTCCCTCGGGATATCTTGTGGGGTGTGCTCCGGGAATATGGAGTAACGGACCCGTTGCTACGGGCCGTTCGGTCTCTGTATTGCCGGAGCCAGAGCTTGGTCCGTATTGGTAACAACATGTCGAATTCGTTTCCAGTTGGGGTTGGACTCCGCCAAGGCTGCCCTTTGTGACCGGTTCTGTTCATAATTTTTATAGATAGAGTATCTAGGCGCAGTCAAGGTGTTGACGGGTTCTGGTTCGGTGGCCATAGGATCTCGTCTCTGCTTTTTGCAGATGACGGCGTCCTTTTGGCTTCATGGAGCCGGGACCTTCAGCTCTCGCTGGAGCGATTCATGGCTGAGTGTGAAGCAGCTGGGACGAGAATCAGCACCTCCAAGTCCGAGGCCATGGTTCTCAGTCAGAAAAGGGTGGAATGCACCCTCCGGGTTTGGAATGAGGTCCTGCCCCAAGTGGAGGAGTTTGAGTATGTCGAGGTCTTGTTCAACGGTGAGCGGGAGATTGGCAGGCGGATCGGTGCGGCCTCTGCTGTAAAGCGGAGCTTGTATCGGCCCATCCTGGTGAAGAGGGAGCTGAGCCGGGGGGTTAAGCTCTCAATTTATCAGTCGATTTACATTCCTACCCTCACCTACGGTCACGAGCTTTGGGTGGTGACCAAAAGAACGAGATCGCAAATACAAGCGGCTGAAATGAGCTTCCTTCGCAGGGTGGCGGGTCTCTCCTTTAGTGATAGGATGAGAAGTTCGGTCATCCGGGAGGAGCTCGGAGTAGAACCGCTGCTCCTTCGCGTTGAGGGGAGCCGGTTGATGTGGCTCGGGCATCTGATTAGAACGCCTCCCGAACGTCTCCTTGGTGTGGTGTTTCGGGCACGTCCGACCGGGGAGAGACCCCGGGGCCGACCCAGAACACGCTGCAGGGACTACATCTCTCGGCTGGTCCGGGAACGCCTCGGCGTCCACCCAGAAGAGCTGGAGGACGAGGCTGGGGAGAGGAACGACCTGACCTCACCGGACGAAGAGGAAGATGATGAATGATGAATGAATGAATTGTACATGTTAGAAGATAGTGAAGTGGTCGCGAACGATGCCGTACAGAATCGGGGAGTTATACCATTAAACAGTTTTGTTGTTTAGGATTGTTTTTGGGCGAATATGGCATGGACCAAAGTGTACCTATATGGCAACAATAACCGTGAACACATTAGATAAAAAGCATAAAAACATCATTTTTTAAATGTATTTTTATTTTTGTTGGACATCATAAACCAGTTCATTCAAATCAGTTCATTTTTAACTAGCATTAGCAGCACCGCATTAGCCCTGAGTGCTCTCGTATACCGCTCAACATGACGGGGCAAAACGAAAAACTGTGGCTGTGCTCTTCCAGCGACTGGGCGTGGTTTTATCGCCTTCAGCGGACACATCCCGAGCATCTCCGAGCAGAGGATATTCGACTTTACTATTTCATATCACATGTTATTTTAATGCTAATGCCTTGAAACTGGTGAAGCTCCAACCAAGCAGTAGCTACACCTTCCATTTCAATCACTGATCCAAAATAATCAATAAATAAAGACTAGTTTGCACATTAGCGTCTCCATTCTGGGGCAGTATTGGCCCGGTGGTAGGGTGCCGGCTTACTGCTCCGAAGGTCAGGGGTTGTAGCCACACTATCACCGCAGTTTGTCCCTCTTGTAAACTCCTGTATATTTCTGTACGTGTCTAACGGCTTCCTCTCCGTGTGTACAGAGAAACCAGCGACGCCATCCGCTATGTTTCTGGTCAAGTCCACTATTAACATGCTGCACGTAGCCTGGCACCCTTCGCCTGCGGCCGACTGCTATCGGCTCCAGGTGCAGCACGTTGCCCCGGCTCCGGCCTCACATACACAGGCCCCTGAGTCACCGACTGTCCCAACCCCGCCAACCAGACTCACAGAGGTGGAGGAGTCTCCACACGGACCTGTTCATACACGTACGAGTTCAGGGGCTCGGAAATGGGAGAAGTGCTTTGTATTTTGTGTTTTAGTTTCTAGACTCTAACGGTGGCTTTTTTTTTTTTTTTTTTTTTTGGAAACAGAGGCTGAGCGGTCTCACGGAGGTGGAGATGGAATCCATGAGATATCTCTGCTACAGGTCAGAGCAGCACAGGACAACATATTCTGCATTTCAACCGGGATGAAAAAAAAAATGTGTGATACGTTAGAGTCGTTTATTTCACGGTATAAAGCCCCGAGAATTCGGAAGGAACGCGTGCATTATAACGGGGATGGATACCACCCGGGTCATGTCCTTCTAAAGGCTTCTAAAACCTAGACTGGGTCTATTCGTGTCCAAAATGGTAGGTCTTGAGGGGCGTTCCTGGTGATTAGTGGTAAATAAAAACAAAGGTGATCCGGGTGGGGTTAAGGGTACACGAGGCGCAGTGATGCAAGTGGTCTGAACCCACAGAATAGCTACTGTAGCACAAACTGTTGAAACTATTTCTGCTGGAGATGATGGAATGATAGCAGAAAAAAAAATAAAATAAAAAAAAAGATACCATAAAACTACCACAAAAAAAAACAACAACAACCCCAGACTAGTTAAAAATATATAAATAAATAATTTAGAAATAATAATAATAGTAAAAAAAATAAAAAAAAAAGGAACAAACAGGAATAAATCTGTATGTAACATGAAATGCGTTTTCAAATTCATTCACATACGGAAGCCAGATTCATCCGATCTATTTTTAGTGAATAAATTAATCGGCACTCGACTGCGTGTTAAATAAAACCACTTCAGGAGGAACTCGATTGTACAGTGAACGTTGTAACATGGAACCTCTCCCCTCGCTTGGAAAAAGGGAAATCGGTTCCGCGTGTAACTGGCATGGGCATCACTGGTTACACGCAGAACCGTAAATTGATCCGTTCTCAGTCAACAAAGTAATAAAAACACGGGGTTTCTTCTTTGGATATGAATTTTAATGCCGGGTCTTTGGTGATAGCGTGGCCCCGTGTGATTGTGTCCGTGTGGAGGTTTTAGGCGGGGATTGCTCTTTTAATTCTTTATGGTTTCTGGAAGTATTGGGTTAAACCGCGAATCGTTGAATTTGACCCAGTTTCAGAGAATGACCCCGTTGCTGTCTGCTGTGTATACAGGCTGCCTAGCCACGGTGGTGCTATTGTTATTGCTGATTATGTGGTAAATAAATGTTGTTGGGTTTAGTTTTTTTTTTTGTTTTTTTTTCTTATGCTTTGTCAAATGGCATTTCTGCAGTTCTTGGGTAATTGGTTTGTTCTTCACAGCTCCGTGTAATTCTACAAAGGTCTGAATTCTGCTATGTTTGCTTCGAAGTGAACTGATTAAACATCACACAGACGCTTCCGGGCGTGGACCGTGTTCTCACCAACACAGAGCAGGAGAGCACACCAGAGCTTTGTCCAAGCAGTGGACAGTTAAACACCGCTTGAATTTTGAGTTGAAGTGCTTTTTCAGAACACCTTTGTGATCCCACAGGAGCGAGCTGGTGGACCTGAAGCCAGAGCCGAGGCCACGGATGAACAGAACACATTCGAACTCCGTCCTGCTGCTGACATCAGCAAGGATGAGTCTGGTAACACACACTCCCCTCCTTGTGTTTATACTTCCATTTATTTTATTCTGTAATCAGAGCCTAAGTGTGCTTGTATTTCCTCGACTCTGACAGTAAACAGGCAGCAGGTGGCGTCTTTGAGGCGTCTGACAAACGAAGAAGAGGCGCAGAATGGGACTAAATCTCAGCAGCTGCAAGGTCAGAGCTCTATGATAGGATTCCTATACATCACTTCTGTCCAATCACAATGCTCCTTGCAGAAAGATTGGCTGATTCTCACTGTTTCTGAAGCTATTGTCGCACCTACATGCCGTGTTCCGGTTTAGTTCTGTTCGTCAAAATATAAACAACATGGTGATTTAACCCAATCCTGAGCAGCTGTCATGATGAATGAATGATTAAATGAAAGCAGTACACGCATTACACCCCACAGATTGAGTTTTATATACTGCACACACACTCAAGTGTATATAAAAAAAAATCTCAGCTGCCTACCCGCTTCCTCTTACCAAAAAGTTAATTTATTTATTTATTTTTTTGCGAATGGTATCAGGTTTTGTTGTCACTTTCAAACTAGTTTTAATCTCTTCAATCCACAGAGCATGGAAAATTACCCAACGCTTCAGGACAGGTAAAGAATTGCTGTGTGTGTGTGCGCATGCGCACACGTATGCGTGCGTGTGCAGGTGTGTGTGTGTGTGTACGTGTGTTTGTGTTTGAGTGAGTGAGAGAGAGAGACCCAGGTGTTCATTATGGTGTGATTTATTTCTTATGGGGACAGAATGCAAGTCTCCCTAATATGAATCGTTATATTTTAAGATCAAGACGTGATTGTTAGGAATAAAGATTTAGGCAAGTGGTGGTTAGGGTTAGGGTTAGGGTTAGGGTTAGGGTTAGGGTTAGGGTCAGGGTCAGTCTCCAGGAAGTTAATGTAAGTCTATGTATTGTCCCCCGAAGTAATGGAACCTGGACTGTGTTAAAGTGTGTGTGTGTTGGAGTGTGTGTGTGTGAGAGAGAGGGAGTGTGAGTGAGTGAGTGTAAAGTCTGTAGTTGTAACATCGCACAGTTGTCATGAAAGGTTGATGAAAGGCCCCATACATATACACACAGATACGTTTACATAGATTGTTCCATTTCTGCACGTCAAGCGGAAGAGCACAATCTGCCGTCTTAAGTTGGTGCGAGTTGGGAGGAAGCATACGACACAACGCGTGTGTTTATACCTGTGGGAGCAAGTCGTAGCTGTTTTTGCTGCCTCGTGATAAGACGCTTCATGTACTATATATGTAACAGTATAGAGGTGCATTTTGCTGCACAATATGTTGGGCAGTCAGGAGCTGTAATAAAAAAAATAGTAATAATAATTAAAAGACTGTAATTCATTCATTCATTTTCTGAACCGCTTATTCCTAATTAGGGTCGCGGGGGGGCTGGCGCCCATCTCAGCCGACTCC
>JBCNYG010000022.1:5353379-5365939 GCA_039654305.1 Porochilus rendahli | reverse complement strand
AGAGAGAGAGGGAGAGAGAGAGGGAGAGAGAGGGAGGGAGAGAGGGAGAGAGGGAGAGAGAGAGAGAGGGAGAGAGAGAGGGAGGGAGAGAGAGAGAGCGAGAGAGAGAGAGAGAGAGTTGATGAATCGAGTAAATTAACATGCTGTGAATGTTTACTCTGAACTTTGTAAATGAGTATAAATGTGTGATTATGAATGTTTGATATGGAAACAGTGTGGATGGAAGTGAAAACACTCTTAATGAACCAGCACTTGCACCCAGTCTATTCCAGATGCATTACTATATTCATCTCATTTACATCATTTAGTTGCAGTGTTTGAGAGAGAGTGAAAGAGAGAGATAAAAAGAGAGACAGAGAGATAGAGAGAGAGAGAGAGAGAGAGACTTTCCTTTTTTATTTCTCTTTTTCTGGGCCAGTGTATTGATGCACTCCAGCTAATTTCGAAGCTACTCCCTAAGCACAAATCCCTCTGTATCGGAATGCGAGTTATTGGTGTAAACATGTGTTGTGTGAGACTCTTGTTCACGCCTCACTGCTCATGTGAGTGACGGAAAGATGAGAGCTGAGTGTGAAGAGCGAAGGTTATTCCTTCACCATCTGTGCAAAACAGTTCTTCCAGATTGGGATGTTTTGGAAGGGATTTTCCGATTGTGCTGTGGCCTTTAAAATCACATACACCATCTTTTTTAAGGTGCAAAACGTTATCAGCCACTTATCAGCTCCTGGCGAATGTACATCCCGATGGGTCACGAATTAAAGGAAAATCGGTAACTCGGCTTTGCAGTGGGAGGCTTCCTTTATTTAATTGCGATGGTTTAGCTTTACTTGTCCCCATACAATGAGGCATCACTGCTTTTTACCACAAAGTCGTTCTGATTGGTCAACTTTAAGAATGATGCTATGGCGTCATATTCACTATAGCTTAATATAGCTGAACATCCCTGGAGGCTTTCTATGTGATTAGTTAGACTGAGCACTCTAACACCACCATGGAATTAATTCACAACAAACACTAAGGCTTTCTGAAGATTTTCCGTTCACTCACACACTGGTAACACATACTGGTATTATGTTTTCATAATGGTTTGTCCCATTAATATGTCCCCTACCTTTAAATAGGTATACCTGTATATATCAGGTGATGTGTGCAGGTTCTTTTCTTGGACCAGGAGTCGGTTACATACATAGTGTAATCTAAAATGTTCTCCGTTATCTTCAGTGCTGTGACCTTTTCCTGACGATAGCTAATTTGCGTACCCAGAGTGCTATCATTATGCATTTGAATGATCTTATTAGATAAGAAGGTGGGACGCCTCAGGACTCTCTGTGCTGTAGTGTGGTCTCCTTATCTGCTTGTTAAGTCCATTACCAGGGCCAAACATTGATCTGGGGTTGCCAAATTAAAGACTCTGTCACTAGATGTGGTGACTTGAAAGACCTTTGAGTGACATGTATTTAAAAAGCTTGTTAACAAGTCTGGCACACATTAGGATTGTCTAGAACCGGATATGGCTCTTCAACTCCAGCTCAAAACACAGCCCCTGTAATACGGGTTTAGAAAACAGGATTGCGTCACTCACAGCGTAATGCATGACTTGTGCTTTCGACTAGTTACTGATAACCATAGTCCACCTTAACAACGACCGATAACTGTGCTCCCCTAACCATGCCCTCCCAATCAGTCAAGAAGTAGCATGTTCCCCGCCTCCCCAACCAGTCACTGATAACCATACTCCCCCCAACTGATCACTAAAAATCATGCCCCCACAAGCTATCAGTCGTAAGCATGGTCCCTGCCTCCCAACTAGCACTGATAACCACAGTCCCCGTCAATCAATCACCGATAACTACACTCCTCCCAACCAATCACTGATATCTATGCCTCGACCAATCAGTGATAGGCTTGCTACTGCCTCCCAACCAGTCACAAATAACCTCAGTGCCCTCCTACCAATTACTACTGTTTGTTCCACCCTCTTGCCTCTTAATTTCTTAATTTTGAACGTTTCTAGAGATATTACTTTTTTTCACTAATACTAAAAACTAAGTAAATGTTTTCCTTCCTATATTTTTTGGACTCAAAGCTGTATGGCATGACGAGGCTTAGCCTTGGAAATCTAACCGTTACATCAAGCTTAACAGGCGGATTGAGTGAGCTGATAAAATACGCATTAGTACAAAAGTTTGTTCTTTCGATCTCACATCATTATAAAGAATGACTGTTCATGCTGAGTGTAATATGCAGTGGAGAGATGAAGTTACTAAAGTCAGAGCTTTATTTTAAGTAAATTCAATAACTGTAATCCAGCTCCACAGCAGGCATCAAAACACAGACGGGCAACGGTACACAGCGGTAATCCTCAATCGAAAACTCGGGAAATATACGAAGGTCTAAACCAGGAGACTACAGAAATCAAGGAAACAAATGCAGAGTAAGACCTGATAGAAATAAAGAAACTTAAACATGGAACAGGAGAACACAACTAAACAACAAACCAATGAGAGGACAGAGGTGAAGACAGGACAAAAAGAGAGACCAAAACAAACACAGGCAGATGGAATTCATTGCTTTGAGAACTAAAATGCGAAGGGCACCAAGTTCAATGCCAAAGCAAGTGTGTTTTTCTTTTGAACCAAGTGATGAATTACAGAAGCGGAAAACTAATCAGTAAGGTTCTCCTCAGGAGTTTTAAACCCGATAACACCAGAGAGATAGGAAAGTGGGCTTTTTCACTCTCGTTTTAAGATAATAGGTATCAGTTAGTCGCATTTCTTCTCTAATACCGAAGCTGGTTATTTGCCTTTATACCCCGTCCAGTCCTGTCAGTTTCCTGGGACAGTTCCTGGCAGTTTTAACTCACGGTGCCACTTCATTCATTTCAACTACTGCTCCAAATAATCCCAGAAGGGAACTCCAGTAACTCTGCAGGTCACTCATATGTCCCTGTGCTCCATCAGGCTCAGTAAAAAAAAAACATCACACAGAGATTTGAACTTGATGCACCCTACAGTCATCGTTCCGAAACATCGTAGCGTATCACATCAGTATCAGTACAGTGTTACCTTATCGTCTTGGATTTGGGATCGCACGGCGTACACAAACAGACTCGTTTTCTCCAATTTACTGTTCTTTCACTTTGGGTGACCACTCTAGCACGGTCAGGATTGTTGTGGATACAGAGATCCACCCTGGACGGGATGCTTGTCCATCACAGGGTGAAATACGTAGAATCATTTTTGCAGTAAGTCACACCTAAGAGCAGTTAAGAATAATGTACAGTGCACGACTACACGGTATTTGGGTGAAAGCATCTGGCTAGTTAGGGTAGCTAGCCTTTTTTTTTTTTTTTTTTGAGCAAATCACTTGGATACCAGATACAAATTAAATAAATAATAACAGCAGGGAACAATCTTATGATAACTTGGCAGTGCAACACTCACTGTAAAAAGTGTAAAAGTCTGAGTTTAAGTGTTATGAAACAGAAGAAGGCATGTGATTAAAAAAAAAAAATAGAGATTTTCACTAATACCACCGTGCCCTTTCAAGGGTCATCGAGACTCTCGTCGGAGGAAACAAATAGTTCCGGAAAGATACTGTGGCGGATTCCATTTTATTTTCAACAAATAACCCTGTATTTCATCTTAATTTAATGTACCTAGGAAGTGAATTGGCCCCTTTAACAAGAGTTTTTAGGGTTAATGGGCAAACAGGTTTAAAAAGAGATATTAAATTAAAATACAAAGTGAAGGATATGGGAGTTTTCTACCTTTTTCACTAATATGACAGAATAACCAGACTCCGGGCATCAAGCCATAAAGATGTTTTGATCTGTGGCATCCATCCTGACATGATTACATCTCTCTCTTTGTCGTCCTGTCATTTTATCCACTGCTTTCTGCGCGCAGGCCCTGTATTTCTTGATCTGATAAACAGGACTACTGAAACACTGAGGAAGGGCTGTGAGCTCTGGGGAAATTCCACTGTAACAAAGAGCTCATACTGTGGAGAAAGTGTGTGTGTGTGTGTGTGTGAGAGAGAGAGAGATACAGAGAGGGAGACTATAAAGAACCAAGGACTGAAAATAATCACAATGTTGATTGGATCACTTGTAAACCCATTTAAAAGTTAATTGTCTGCACTAAATGAAGTGTGTCGAAATGAATACAGATCGCCACGCCGTCTTTGTGCATCTTTGTTTTAGGGATCTTGCACTAAAGTTTGCATTGTTGCCTAATGGTAAAATTCTCCAATGACCTGTGAGACAGCCCCTTGACCTCTGACCCTTGGTGACCTTTGGAAGGAATCGTTTGCATGTTATACAGATTTTCTACCCTAACTAAAAGAAAGAACTTGAACAGTATAAAAGGTATGAGACGACCTTCAAGTCTTACTGGATAAAAGATTGCAGACAAAAGTGATTGAGATAAAATCTCTGTGATTGCACACACACACACACACACACACACACATTGGGAACAGTAAGCAATGACGTTGACATTCTGAGACATCCTTACACGCCAATAGTGAGAACACACGACTATTAGGCAGCAAGCCTGCAACCGGGTGAGGGGGCGGATGGAGGTTAAGTGCCTTGCCCATATTTTCTGGCATATTTTCCATCAAACCGGCAAACTTCGGTCACTTCTCTAACTTTTTGACCAAGGACAAGTGAAGGATTAAAACCTAACTCTGTAAACATAAGCAATAGTTCAGATTTGTGGTTTTACACATGGTTCGTATCTGGACATTCATTCATTCATTCTCTAAGTCGCTCAATCCTAATTAGGGTCGCAGGGAGGCCGGCGCCCATCTCTGCCGACTCGAAAAAAAAAGACTGGGTCACGCATTAGGGTTTAAATTTCGAAGCCACGCGGTAGCCATCTTGGTGAGACCACCTTGCTATAACACTGTTGGAAATGAACACAGCTCGATAAAAACCCTTAAAGTGTCACTGAGATCCATATAACTACCAGTCATTTCACTGATACTTGAAGTTCATTCATTCATTTGACAAAGTTCTTAATCCTATCAAGGTTGCGGAGAGTCTGGTGCCTACCTCAGCGACACAGGGCGAAGGCGGGGTTACACCCTGAACAGCTGACCAGACCATCGCACACAACCATCCACACAGCTGAAATCCGCCCCTTACATTTTTACGAGATGTATATCCTAGATGAAATTATTTCTTATTATTTTCTGTGTGCAAACACTAGGATGCATGATCTGGTCTGTTTTTTTTTTGGGGGGGGGGGGGGGGTTGAGGTGAGAGGCACTGTGACGGTTACCATGGCAGCAGTCATTAGATTCAAAAAAGGAACGCCCACTAACGACCATTATGCAGGTGTTATAGATGTTCCGAGTTTATTTCCCTAATTTCAGATGCACAGTGATTCAGTACTGATATTCTCACAATGATTCAGACTATTCTAGCAAGATTCTGTCTGAGTTATTTGATGTATCACATGTATGATGGCAACATACTTAAATAGTCTGAATTAGGCCCAAAATATTTGCTTTCTAACAGTTTGACCAAACCGTGCCTCTCGCCAGAAATCAGCTGGGTGTGGATCCAGCTTCCCGGGGAAGCTGACAGAAAAAAACAGTACACATAACAGGATAGAGGGAGGGGTAGATCAATAGATAGATGGATGGATGGCTAGTTTGACCATCTTTATCAGTTGGAGATGTCTCGAGAACAGTCCTCAGACATCACTACCCTCCTGCGTGCAGCGGTTTGCTCAGAAACGTCTCGTTTTTTGTACCGAACGTCTTGTGCGGTATCTTTAATAAATCTTAAACTATTGTAATTAATGGCCATTTTACTTGCTCTCTCTCACTCAGACGGAGTTCTCAAGAGCAGCGCTCCTGCATCAGGCCCGGCGGGACCAGGTGGCCCAGACATGCCGTGCCCACAGTGCCTCGAGCCGCAAACGGCACGTACTGACACCAAGTGACCTGAAACACTTAGTGGTGGATGAAGAATATGAGCTGATTTACTGCTACGTACCCAAGGTTGCGTGCACCAACTGGAAGCGGGTGATGATGGTCCTGAACGGACACGGCAAGTACAGTGATCCCATGGAGATCCCTCCCAACGAAGCCCATGTGCCTTCCAACCTGAAGACGCTCAACCAGTACAGCATCGCTGACATCAACCACCGCTTGAAGAACTACCTCAAGTTCTTATTTGTGCGTGAGCCCTTCGAGAGGCTAGTGTCGGCATACCGTAACAAGTTCACCCTGCGCTACAACACGTCCTTCCACAAGCGATACGGCACGCGTATTGTCCGACGGTACCGCAAGAACGCCACGGCCGAAGCGCTCCAGAACGGCAGCGATGTCAAGTTCACAGAGTTCGCCGAGTATCTCGTCGATCCAGCCACACAGCGTGAGGCGCCGCTGAACGAACACTGGCAGACTGTGCACACGCTGTGCCACCCCTGCCACATCCACTACGACCTAGTGGGCAAGTACGAGACACTGGAAGAGGATGCTGATTACGTGCTCAAGCTGGCTGGCGTGCCCAACTCACTACATTTTCCATCCTATGCCAAGTCTACCCGCACCACCGACCAGATGGCGGCCATGTTTTTCAACAACATCAGCGCGCTGCAACAAAGCCAGCTCTATCAGCTTTACAAGATGGACTTTCTGATGTTTAACTACTCCTCTCCTAGTTACCTGAAGGAGCAGTAGAGTAGAAAAGGCTGGCACACAACATACGCACAGTTTCAAACGCACACCTGCGCGCAGAAGAAAACCCCCACCCCCACACATACTCCGAGCCGAGCTTAACTTAAACAGAACATCGACGTGAGGAAGCGCTTGATGAATCGGCGCCCAGTGGAAACAGTACCGAGGACTCTCGAAGACATTTGGAACTGTCTAGTCCGCAGGTGGCCGCTCTGCTGTATTGAAGTGAAGAGATACGATTGAACAGAGGAAGATTTGTACTGTGTTTGGTCATGGATGCGTGTTCGGTGAGTCTTCAGGTAAACCTGGCTTCTCCGTGTCGATACGTCCGTCCATCAGATTGTAAGATAAAGCTCATGTCACTGTTTATATTCCCTGCCATCATTAAGCAATATGACTCTGGGCCGCAGTCTCATTTACTGTAACAAGCAACGCTGTCACCCGCCTACCTTCAATTCTGAAGACTTGATGAGTGAAAGACTCTTGCGGACTTCTATAACGATACTGAAACATTCAGCTGACTTCTATTACATCCTAATAGAGAACTAAAGTTGCGGGCTGTACTTAAGCACGCTCATTGTACTCTTATTTATGGTTGTCGTCTAACTACAGCCGTCCGTGTAAAGACTGTGTGAGTGTGTGTACAGTAATTATATGAAGCATATGTAAAAGAGGAGCTTCGTATTCACGTAATCGGATGTGAGAACAGCATCGAGAGGTGCCTTTGTGATGTGGGTTGATCCTGCTGCTCTTAGGAGTCAGTAGCTGCCCTGAATTTAAAAGTCAGAGGTCGGCAAGAGGTCATTATTGATTAAGGGGCACGCCTAGAACTCTAAGAACTTTTAGCTATCTTTAAAAAAATACTAACAGGATTATTTCTTGTTTTTTTTTTTTTACTTTGTTTTTATTGACGTGAAAAGTAGCTGCGAGCAGCTGGAAAAACTTTATTTAAAATAATTTGTAAAAAGAAACAAAAGAAAGCACGGTTTAATTTTTCTCTGAGTGATGGATTTATAAACAGCAGAATTGATTTTTTTTTTTTTTTTTTTTTTTTTTCCTGTGTATTGCACAGTGCAATGTTGCTTAGGTCTTGTGTGGATCATGTTTTTTCTTCTTCTTCAAAGGAAAGCAAGGTCTCCGCTTTCTGAACTTTTCTCCTAGGAACGATTTATTCAGACAAAACTGAGTCAGAGAGAGAGAGAGAGAGAGCGAGAGAGAGAGAGAGATTCTGTATCTGCTCCCTGCATTAAAGCCATGTTTGTTCCATCGTAATGTCTTTATCCCAATTTCAGCTCTTTACAGAAACACACACTTTCATTTGGAGAAGTGTCATTTTATGCCTCTTTTTTGTTATGACTGTGAAGTCGGAGAGTCTGGAGATGATGAAATCACCTATTTATGTGTCTGACAGCCACAGACGGGTGTGTCTGTGTCTGTGTCTGTACGACTGTACAAAAAGTCCTCCACTGGTAAAGGTGACTCAGTATAACACCAGTTTCCTCTTTCATCCGGACGGCTAGATAGATCAGAGCGCCCGGATAATTTAACGTCTATTTTTACGGACTGAGCCCCTGCGGATCAGTCTCTATAGGATGCACATATATACACCACACACAAAATTAATAGTTCTTTTAGTGATGCAGTGAATAAAATGTGGCAAAAAAGGAAGAAAAGAAACGACCTGTTGCACAAAAGTTATGTTCTGCTCTCCATTCCTCGCGTTCTCTCTCTCTCTCTCTCTCTCTCGTCAACCAATTCTCAAATTTCACCGGTATCAGTTTACAGAAGGGTGAACTTAACGAAAATTAATAATATTATTAACATAGGAAACCATGCACTACCTTATTAAACCCAGAACATTTCAAGACCAACAGTTCTCTCTATTTAGTAACTACTGCAAACCTATTGTAAATAAGGACTAACACGCAGGGGTGTGGTCTTCTGAAAAAAGGATCAGCAGTGGGGCTGTGTGATGTGGCGAAATACCCGGCAGCACACACAAGTTCATCCCTGTAACACCACAGCAGGTTGACTTTTTAACCATTTCTAGGTGCAGTAAAGTAGTGTTAGGAAGAAGTCAGTTCCTGTTCTCACCTGTTATAGCAGCTATAAACAATCATACTGTCAGCTTATTCATTCTCATTACTTTGATAAGACAAATAATATTTCTTGCTTCGTGTGTTCCCAAGAGACTGTACACATCACAATCCTGAAAGCATTCCCATGTCTGAAAATATAATCTTACCATCTTTACATTAGCGCTAATTGAGCACATTAAACGAACAACGCTGTCGTAGCTAATTTAAAGAAAGCTAATCGACAAATTCTGACCAAAAGGATTTCGGAATTGGGAAGCGCTGTGGTATAAATTCTATTGGTATAAACTACACGGGAATGGCGATCTGGTTGACTCGCTTTCTCAGGATATTTAAGAGTTATTCGCCGAAGGCATGGTGGATGTTGCTGAATTGTCCCGAGAGAGAACTTAGCAATAGCCACTGAGATTTAGAATATACTACACGGGAACAGAAGCAAAAGCAAAAAAAGCAAACGAATATAACTTTTGAATGTTTTTTTTTTTTTTTTTACATTTTTAAAATCAAGAAGGACAGAAGAAGAGCTGTGTAATGGAGTCTCTTTAACACTCCAGGAGGTTTAGTATGTACTATACAGAAACATAAAAAAATAACCAAAGCCCGATTTTTATAGATTATTTGTCTATATTTTAACCGCGACAGATCCAGGTCACTGCACTCTGTAAAGTGTGTAAATGTTTTGTTGACTCACAACTTGGAATTAAAATGGAGATGTGGTGAATCTTTTTATTGTGAAGCAAACAACAATCAGGACAAAATAAGACAAAACTTCAGAGCGCATAACTATTCACCCCCCTAAAGTCAGCACTCGGTAGAGCCACCTTCCGCGGCATTTACAGCTGCAAGTTGCTTTGGAAGAGTCTCTATGAGTTTGCACATCTTGCCAGTGGGATTTTGCCCAGAGAGACACGGCCAGCCTTTGATAACCCAGTTATAGCTGCACTGGGGGGACAGCAGTGACATGTCGTTTAGAGCGGGGCTTGAACCCCCGACCAGTAATCCAGTGTTGTGTTTTCCGTTTGTAGATGATGGATATGATGGTGTTCTGGGGATCATCAACGATTTGGATATTTTTTATAACCCAACCCTGACTTCTCAACAACTTTGTCCCTGACATGCTTGGAGAGCTCCTTGGTCTTCCTGGTCTTTATGATGTTTGCTTAGTGGTGTTGCAGCTTCTGGGGCCTTTCAGAAATGGTGTGTTTATACTGACAGATCATATGACACTTAGACTGAACACATATGGACTTCATTTCACTAATCATGACTTCTGAAGTCACCAGAACGTTTGAGGGGCTTCAGAGCAAAGGGGGTGAATATATATGCACATGCCAATTTTCAGATTTTTGTTTTCAAAAATTCTTTTTTATCGTTTTTATACATATTTTTCTCATTTCATTTCACTACTTGGATTATTTCGTGCAGATCCGTCACATAAAATTCAGATTTAAAAAAACATTTAAATTACAGGTTGTGATGTAACAAAATAGTTACAAAGGCCAAGACGTGAATACTAAAACAACATTTTATTTTTGCTTATGTTAGAGTGTAATAATGATGACACCACCTGACAAACCATGAGTGTCCATATTTCAATTCAAGCATTATCCACTCTGGATAATGCTTTTTAAAATCCAGTAAGAGGTCACGCCGTTCCAGTGTAGCATATACTGTATTTGTAGACACTATAAACATATACAAATAAGCCATAAAATTCCATTTTGATTTGCTTTTTTTATGTTCCAGTGTAGTATATACTCCCATGTAGGATATCACTGAATTATCTACAACCCCCCGACTGAGCAAATAGTTTAAATACTATGTTTGTGATGGTTAATGAGCAGTATTTATGATTTAGTGTGCTGGGTGTCATGGGGTCCTGAGTTCAAGTGATTACGAGCATAAATTAATTTCAGTTCAATTCACTTGTATTTGTTTAGTGTTTTTAAATAAAGCACCTTTAAATAAAGCACCTTTACGAACTAAAACTAATTTGGCTAAGAATTTATGATTGGAAACATCTCTCTATAAACTCTACACATCCCTGACGAGCGAACCTGCGGCGATGGAGGCAGGAATGACTCCCTCAGACGACACCTGGTGACGAACCAGACTCATAAGGGAAACCCGTTCTCATTTGGGTGAAATTTGATAAAAAAAAAATACAAACCATGTAGCAGGAAATTCACTACAGATTAACATGAAGCTCAGATGGCTATCTTGTAGCTGTAATAATAACTGAAGTCGTATAATTATTCTCCATAGAGGGATTCAATAGTCTCCATGAAACAAATACAGGGCAATCATTGAATTTCTGCTCCGTAAGAAATACCTGTGCTTATATATTATAAATGCTTATTAATGAGTAAACAAGTACACAACGCTCAACGAAGAACTACAGCTTATATTAAAAGTTGTTTTTAGGACCCAGAGTCATTTCTAGTGATATTGGGATCAAACTGCGTAACTGGATGACCGATATTTACACCCAGAGAGATAAATTTCACCTTATTTATATGGACTTTGTTGGAAACAATTGGGCTCTATGTTGATTTCAGCAAACATGAAAGAAGACATTTGTTAACATATTCTGCTATTTTATTTAACATTGTTAATATAACTAATGAAGGAAACCTTCGTGTAAAGTGTTACTGTTCACTGTTGAGCAATAAATAAAACCAATCACTGAAACAGAAATCTACGAAGGGAATGTCTGTGCAGAAGTGTGTTTGCCTTTCTTTGTTTAGTTTTGTTCATTACTCTGCAGGTGCGCGCGCACACACACACACACACACACACACACACACACTTTTATTACTTTTAATACAAAGTGCTTCTACTGACATAATGAAATCAAACAAAAACTATATCTAGCATAACCTTTATCCCAGTAACCGAAGGGAAACTACTGACTCATTTAGCTTTTTTAAATGTACTTTTTTATTGTTATCTCTTTCATGAAAGCTGTGAATGTCCCAAAAGGCCAAACTGGCAGATGTCAAACTGTCTTGTGTCCTTGGGGATTTTTGGCAATCACCAAGATAAAACATTTTAGCTGCACTGCCTTTCATCCCCTCAGTATCACTGTCCTCCCTCAACACCCCCCCCTTCCTTCCCTCCTCTCTCTTTCACACACACACACACTCTCTCTCTCTCTCTCTCCCTCTCTCTGACTGACACACACAAAGTTCCTTCATGCAAGTCAGTTCATACACTTCTGAGAATTGGGAAAGAAATGACTGTAATTATACTGAAACACTGATTTTGGATCAGACCCGTAAAACTACATCAGGACACCACATCTGATGTTCTATTTTCGGCTCTACGCTCTGACTGGATGCTGTGCGCTTGGATTTTTTATTTTATTTATCTATTCTTCATACATGTAAGCACACACACATATTATATATACATAGAGTAAAACATAGCTAAAAAAATGAGGAGTAAAATAAAAGGAAAAATTGAACATCGACTACTACATATATATATATATGTGTATGTATGTATATATATATTTACACACACACACAGTATACTATATACACACAGTATACCATATACACACACAGTATACCATATACACACACAGTATACCATATACACACAGTATGCCATATACACACACTATAATATATACACACACTATAATATATACACACACAGTATACCATATACACACAGTATACCATATACACACAGTATACTATATACACACAGTATACCATATACACACACAGTATACCATATACACACACAGTATACCATATA
>JBCNYG010000022.1:5268724-5282960 GCA_039654305.1 Porochilus rendahli | reverse complement strand
CGCCCGAGCTGGGAATCGAACCCAGGACCTTCTTGCTGTGAGGCGGACGTGCTAACCACTACACCACCGTGCCGCCTTCTGTGCTATGATAATATTTTTAAATAATAATTGTTTTCATCTCACCTCAAATGATTCAGATTCATGCGATAACCTGAAACAACTGAATAAATCCATCCAGCTGAACTTTAAAAATTAACCTCTCAAATGGAAAAAGGTTAGCCCACCCACACTTTGGGAATCAATCTATGCATTTTATAAGCTAATGTTTATAGCAGAGCTACTGGGTTGGGTGTACCATCGACATGGAACATGACTTGGACGGCTGTCCCATGTCCGTGTATGTCCTCATTTAGGAAGTCATCTGAGTTCATCCCATAATGCTTCTTCAAACAAACCCTCTTGCCTGTTACATTTACCATGTGTTTGTTTACTGCAGACTGATGTGTGCACCATGTAGAAATACCCACCCAAAACTTGCACAAAATATAAAAAAATTATAGGGGTAATTTCTCTACAGATACTGTCACAGATGAAAACTCGAAATGGTTGAAAAAAGGGGGTCAATCGCATGGAGCTTATGTATATACTACTATAGAGTGAGTACCACCAAAATCTCCTCTGCTGCTGAGTTGGTACTGATTGGTTGTTATGTGTCACTGACCTGCATGATGACAGGCAGCAATAAAAAAAAAGCGGTTAAACAGCTAATAATAACAAAACTAAAACCCAAAAAAGAAGGTAGACAGACAAACATTTGTTCAGCCAAAAAAAAACATTAATGGGAGCTCAGAACACGAACTAGTTAAACGGATAACTAAACTAACCAGACAGTAATATAAATGAATGTGGAAATCAGCTAGTGAAAGGCAGTGAAAAGAAAACTCAGTCATTCATGAATATTCTTAGCCACCTAATCCTAATTAGGGTTTCAAGAGGCTGGTGCCCATCTCAGCCGACTCTGGGCGATGGTTGGGTACTGCTCACCAGTCTAACACAGTGCCAACACACACAACCATTCGCACTTACTCACATCTAGGGGCGATCTGGAACAGCCAATTAGACTTCTGTGCATGTTTTTTTGAACTGTGAGAGAACCTGGAGTACCTGGAGGAAACCAACGCAAGCACAGGGAGAAGATGCAACCCGGACACAGAAGCGCCCCAAGTCCGGGAATCCAACCCAGGCTGTCTTGTTTTGGGATGGACATGCTAAACTTACGCCACTTTGCAGCCCATGAAACTCAGTGTTAGTGCAGTCATGAAATTCAAAGGGTGAGTTATTTATTTTTTTCCTCCAGACCAGTCAGGTGGTATACATTTTAATACAAACATACAGTATTTTAGTACACATATGAGATTTGGGTAGTTGAGGTGGTTTGGTCATCTGATTAGAATGCCTCCTGGTCACATCCCTTAAGAGGTGTACCGGGCATGTCCAACTGGGAGGAAGCACCGGGCTAGAACACAGAACTTGCTGGAGGGAATATATTTCCCATCCTAGCTCTATTGCCTCCGCGACCTGACCATGGACAAGCGGAAGAAAATGGATAGATGGATGGGTGGATGGACGGATAATCAATACTTTTAATTGACCCAAACTGTTGCGACACCCTGTATAAAGTTATCTTAATAAAGTATTCTTAAAGGTATCCTGTTGAAAGAGATTAAATAGTGCTTAAATAGTGGATATCACAGGCTCTTCTGTGAGATGTTTATTTAAAATTTGTCGAGGCATCTCCTGTGTTCCAAGTAGTAGTCAAAGGCTTCAAGTTGAGTTGTATTTATTTATTAAAATACTGAGTGTCCGGTAAGGAAAATAGAGGAAATCAAGAGAATGGTCTTAGCTATTTTTAGCTGCTGTAACTGTTAACAGGAACCAACATGTTTTGTTAGAGTTCCACAATCTGAAATATGAAACTATAAAAGAACAAAAAGTGTTCCTTAAATGTAACTCTTTAAGAAATAATGATGCAAAGTAATATTATGTAAATAGCAATACAACAGTTTGGGACATACTAATACTGGAAAATAAACTTGAGGGTGAAAACCGAAACTCAGAGTTGTCTCACTACACCACACCACACCACACCACCCAACATTGTGCTCCAATAGTATACACCCTGTTGTGCTTCTATCATTACAGAGATTATTCTCGCTCCATGGCAGATCCAGACCATCTAGTTATATTTCAGTGTTTCAGTTTCCGGTTCCAACTGTTCTGACATTAAAAACAAGGTTGGAAATAAACGAATGTAAGGAATATCGAGCACGATCAGCCAATTTAAATCAATAACTACATCATTAAATACAAGGCACACACAGTTTCAAATATAGGGGGGCAAATGTCATTTATTTGTACTCAGTGTACCTTATAACAGACATTAAAAAAAGGCCTGACAGTAAGAGCAGTGCTGGTGGATCCGTAGTAGGGCTTCGAACTGACAAAGGCTACAGAATTGAAAGGAACCAATACATAATCAATTCACTGAAATCATTCATGTGGTCTGACATAAGCGAGTTAACATCCAGAATCAGACAGCAAACCATCTCACTGGAAAAAAAAAAAAACAAGGAAAAAAAGTGCTTGACATAACTAGTACATAGATGCGACTGCAGTATAACGGCATTGGGTTTATTTGAAAAACATGTTTCCTTTAATCACTCTGATAGGATACTTGAACTTTAACACAAGTTATGGAATTTTCTGCTATCTACCAATTCTGGAGGATAACAAAAGAATAACACACATCTGACGCTTCACTTGTGCACTTGTACACAAATATAAATAACCGAAGCCCATCTCCCAACAGCATCCTCACTAAGCCTGAATACAGCACCTGGTATTACACAAGAAGGAGAGGTCCTGGTTCACAACCAAACCAAAACGTGTCAAAAAGCTAAACAAGCTCAGTCCTGTTTCTCCCTGGAAGACAGAGCCCCTTCACACGGTACATGCAGGAGGGATTCCACTCTGACATTACAACACTCATTCACTAATCCCACAATTCCTGGCTTCAGGTCTACGCCAGCAGCTGTTCACAGGAAACGGATCCCAGCTCCGAACTGTACGCCGTCGCATATCCTTTACAGGAGGAAACAAGATGGAGTTGAACCAAAAACACCAAAGAAAAATACATTAAAGGCCAAAATCGTTTGTAATAACACAGAGGAAGGGCTTCCTTTTGAGGCTGAGAGTTCATGATGTTTCGGGATGGTTTTCCTGACCGTTTGCCGTGTAACCGCTCTCCGGGCGCTGCGATGTGTGGCAGCCCACTGGAGGGAATTGATTTCCCATCCTAGCTCGAGTGCCTCTGCGAGAAAATGGATGGACGGACGGAGAATCAATGCTTTAAATTGATTCAAACTGTTGGGACACCCTGTATAAAGTTATCTTAATAAAGGTATCTTAATGGAAGAAAGAGATTAAATAGTGCTTAATTGTGGGGAACACAAACTCTTCTGGGAGAGGTTTATTTTTTAAAATTTGTCAAGGAAGTGTCACAAATACAAATCAGAAGTGAAACTGCAACATCAAGTTGAGTGGTATTTATTTGGTAACATACTGAGTGTCCTGTAAGGAGAATGTCACTTTGGAGGGGTTAAATGCAGAAGTCAATGTTTCCCTTGTGCAATTAACACAGTATTTTTTTTTTAAAGGGGCAGTGTTTCATTCTAGAGTGCAATCATCAAGCAGAGAGCCACTCTTATGAATCTACTGCTAGTTCAAATGATCACAAGGATTTCCTGACTTAGGTAGGTGCTTACACAGTTTCAAGGCACCCAACGACATGTGCAGTTTATAGTTAGTGATCTTGGATTTGTTTTCTTTCATCTCTCACCTCGGATCATCTACACCACTGATGGGAAGGAGGTTAAGCAAGCTCGCACTGAGGACACAGAGGAGCAAGACAGCTACAACTGAAACCATTCTGCTCCATGGTCGCGCAGCATGGTCGCTAACCGCGCAGGAAGAGACGTCACACGGGTGTTATGCCTGGTACACGGCGTGGGATGAAGTGAGCATATCGTGAAGGAAGCACTTCATTGTAGGACAAGTAGACTAATAGACAGCATGCATGTTTGGGGGCGGCTTAACACGCTCGGACTAAAAGTGCTACCTGCTTTCACAGAAGGCCATGACTGGCTGGTGACAGGGGTGAGCCAACGCCATCACTCGCCCGAGAGCTCGGCCAGTCAGCTCCGGTTAGCAATCAGTATATAAAAAGGGTGTGTGCTTATTGAACGGAATGGATTGTATGCACAGGTTGGCTGGTACCTGTCTCCGCTCTGAACACCCATGGGAATGCAGTAATTGAGTTCTAGCCGTGCGATATTTCCCAATCGGAGGATAATGCCTGCACCATATGACCAGCGGATACATTCAGCTAACTTCTGCAAATGGGCGTGTGGTCCGTCCCCTGAACAAAACAAGAAACACATACCAGAATTGACTTTTAGCAGTGCACAGCAATATTCCATCAAAAGACACCAGGCTGTTGTTTAAACCCTGCTTTACAAGATCACAAATAAACGGCTGGAACTGCAGTCGACTAACATGTACACATAGTTAGAGGGCATGCTGGAGGTGATTTATGAATGAATGAATCGTCTAAACAATGTGAGAAGGAATAACTTAAATAAAAATCATCTTCGCTTCTAATATGTGTTTTCATTCGCTACAGAAAAATGTTAATCTCAGCAAAAATACAATACGAACTATTTAATACCCGTACTTCAAGCACATCTAGTGGATGAATAAGAAGCTTTCACACAACTCTTGTGAATTTCAGGTAACTATGACATACTGACCGTAGTTGAGGTTGCAGAGATTTCCCGCATTAAGGAAGAAGTGTGTTCTGAAGAGATCGGCAAAGCCCCCCCGGGTAGTGCGGAACGGGACAGGTGTGTAAAGGTGGAGCCCTCCGGCCCAATACGCATCCCCACCCAGGTAGTCACCTGAATAGTTTAGAACAGAATTTTGAAGGAAAAAAAAAGACTGATTCTGGGTCTGAAGTAAGATATTTTTTTTTTAATTCAGGATTTGTATATATTTTTTCATGTAACGTCTGTGAAGCAGAACTGACCTTCACTCTGTGGGCCAATGCAGTACATGCCAAATCCTCTCACGCTGGTTGGACCACCCAGGTAGAACCTAAGGTCAGAAATAAAGCACACGTCAACACACGTCCATGAACCATGAGTTCTAAAACTTATTCCAGTGCTTATTTTATGCGATGAAGTTGGGTTGTAGTATTAAGCACTTAAATTAAAAATTAAGAACTAATCTGAACTGATGTTTTTGTCTTGCTACACAAATGTGGGGTAGACAGTCCTTTATCTCATGCTAGGGGACTATGTTTTCAGTTAAGTCTGTGTGTTTGTTAGCAGGATGTGTTTATGTCTTTGTTAGCAGGTGACAAAATGTTATGTGTGTATTTTTTCAGTAAATTTGTACCAGAGGTGGGGCTTCAGAAAAGGAAGACCACATTAGATTTCGGTGATGATTTAAATTGTGCATCCAGATATTTTTTAAACGATTCTTTAATATTGTGAAACAGGATAATTTTTTGGAAGTGTGGTATTAAAGCAGGCCCAGCAGGGGGTGCTGTATACTTGCTGCGGTTTGGGGAGGTTTGTACACTCCGAGTGCTCTTTTTGAGAATAGTTATTGCAGATTACAACATTATATTCAGTGTTGTTTCTTCTGATCTCCCAGCACACTGTGGTGGTTTAATGTGTGATTTAAAGGATATTGTTTAGCCAAACTAACCTAGCTTTTTGACACTGACTGATAGCTGCCCTGATTTTCCCCCCATTTTTTACCCTTCCCCATCGCACTACCCCCACCAACCAGGGAGGGATGTAAGGAGGGGTACACATGCCCCCTCTGTGACATGCGGTGCCTCCACCCACCTCTTTCCTAACTGCAGTGCATGCGTATTTGAAAGCAGCCAAATACACTAGGAGGGAAAGCACTATCCGGCCCTCAAACGCTCACAGTCAACATGATTGGCTGGTGATGGCTGTGAGTGACAGGGAATTGAGTGTATGCCATCCCTCCCTCCCGTGAGAGCTCGGCCACGGCAATCAGCTCCCACGGACTCTCAGTCACGGATGGCTGTGGCATCAATCTGGATTCGAACTTGCGATATCTTGGTTGATAGTCGCGCACCTTGTTGATGCACCACTCAGGAGCCCTCTGATAGTTTTTTTTTTAAAAAAGACAAGAAATGGAAACTTACCTGTCAGCAATGGAGACGGGTTGACCTCCAACAGGCAAAATCATTCCTCCCCAAAGAGATGCAGACAGCACCTGAACGAGAAGCATTTTAAGTCCGTAAACAATTAAAAATGCTGCTCAGCACAATGCCACAATTCTACTAAAGATTGACTTACAGAGCCCCAGAGGAATGGTTTGTTTAACTGCAGCTCAAAGTCTTCCTTCAGGAAGCTCGTATCTCCGCCGGTGTAGCCCGCTAGCTCCTGAAATAACACGGCCAGTAGGAACTCTTATAAGCAACCAAATGGAGAGCAAAGGAGACAAAAATTTCAGTGAAAATGCTACACTGCCTGAAATCACCTGGTTGATCCGCAGTAAGGCACCGCTTCTTGGAAGGATGGCAGAGTTCCGGGTATCAATCATCATGGTGTGCTACAATGACATCAGTGAAGGCAAGACAGTAAAAAAAATGTATCATTCAGATAACAGACGACATTATTACTGTTCCAGTGATGTTTACAGCGATGATATTATTAACGTACAAACCGGTAAACATGACGGAGAACGCCAAGGAGGTTATGTTTACCTGTGGTTTGTGTATTTGTTTGTTATTAGGATAACACAGAAAGTTACAAACAGATTTTTATGAAATTTGTATACGAGGTGGGTATAGGATGAATTGTGACATTTTGCTTCACATGGCACGACAGGGATTTCTTCTCCTGTGGATTTCTTTTTGTGTGCGTGCGTATACCGTAGAATTCCTTTTTACCCAGCAGAACCCATGGGATGTTGCGCTTGAATCATAACGTGCCAAAACATAACTCTTTCTTGTTATCATAAAACAGAATGAAATTTCAGAACGAAAGCAAAGGCTTCTCGCTCATTAAAAGCATCCTATAGGATTGTCCTGCCTCAGGCTTGAGACGACCCACCGAGAGAGCGGATTTGAGGGTGTGGCCGCTTTCTTCCCGCACGGCAAATGACGCGCTGCGTGCGAGACAGCTTAGCTCCCGCCACACACCCTCCCATTTCAGTGTGTGATCCGTCAGCCACAGAGGGAACTAAAGGAGACAAGGGTAAAGACTGAGTGGTAGTTTCATATTACTGAATCAATGTGCTTGTGCTATATATTACTTAATACAACAATGCAGGCAGTCGGAAAAATACAGTAACGTTCTTTGAATCAGCACCAAAACTCAATATATATATATACACACTGATACATGCCCACTTATGCGACATCTTTCTCACACACAAAAAAAACACACCAAATGTACAGACTAAGCCCCCGAGTGAGATGGGCTCACTGAGTGTATTTCACACTACATGGATTTCTGCACCGATGCCTTTGTCCCAGCTCAGACGGTCTTTGGTTTTTGTTATATGTTACCCATATAACAAGCCGTGGGTGACTAAAGACATCAGAGCCCTCCTTAATGACAAGAAGAGGGCTTTCAGGGCCGGCAACACAGAGGAGGTCCGATCGTCGAGGTGAGAATGATCCGAAGTTTCCTGAGAGTCAAGATCAGGGAGGCTAAGGACAATTACAGGAGCAAGCCTGGAGCCCCCCGCCACACCGCCCTCTCTCTCCCTCTCCTTACTGCACCTCTACTTCCTGTAATGGACCTGACAGTCCTCTCCCCACCTGTCAACGTCATCCGTCGTCAGGTTGAGAAACAGCTGAGAAGACTACACTCAGGCAAGGCAGCAGGACCCGATGCCCTGTTTCTTTATTGTTTATTTTTTACATTTTGAACTGCGTGAACTTTGGATGCACATGAGCGCAGGTACATAAGAGCTGGGTAATGGTGTCTCTTCCAACCTTTTTACGGAGATTTAATCTATATCCTTTGTTTATTTAAATACTCTAGGGCAGCATGATGGAGTAGTGTTTAGCACGTCAGCCTTGGAACAAGAAGGGAACATTAAATTTACCCTTTTCGGGTTGTACCTTTTAACTCACCATTGGTAGACAGGTCAGCTTGAAGTGAGTGACCCGGCCATACCTAACGTTATGTGAGTAAGTAAATATAGAAAATATGGCTTGAATACATTTTTTTTTTTTTTTTTTTGTGAGGTCAATGGTCAAGGTGAAGGTCACAGTGAGCTAATGTTGGCATGCGACACTTCCCCTTCCCAATACGTATAAGTACACCCAGTTTAATATATGTGAGGGCTAAATACACAGGAAATGTGGCCAGTCCGCATAGCGGCGCCCTAACTCGAGCTCGGGTTCAGAGCTGCACTGTCCCGGTGAAATATAATAACACTAACACGATTCTACTCCTGTTGAAAAACAAGTTGACCCGATATACGCTTACATTAAGCTCTGTGGAAACTCCCCTGTCAGTCTCCTTCAGTGAACTCCATGGAAACTGGCCGGTCACCTTGTAAAGGTTTAGAGCAAAACTGCAGAAACGAACACAAAGGGAACCTGGTTAAAAGGAACATTTTCAGCAGGCGAAATCGGCTTCTCAAAACAAACTTTTTCCGTCGTACTTGCGTTCATAACAGCCGGCCTGAGGTTTAAAGAAAGACAAGCCGTACGATGTCTCCTTAGTTCCATAAGAAAACTGGAAGGTGAGCTTCTCTCCACGACCAAACATGTTGGGTAGTTTAATGCCAAGCACCTGTACAGAAGAACACATACACACACACACACACACACACACACACACACACACACCATTTATTAAATATTAATTATACAAGGAAGAAAATTCCAATCAGTTGCTACCCAGAGTGATTTTTTATTACTACGTGAGAAGCAACCACAGCAATAAAATGTAGTATACAGTATCAAGTGTAACACCACAAGATTAGATTTATTGTTATTGTAGCTTATACAACGAAGCTCCAAGAGAACTGACCCTAAAACAGCTTAGTACAGAAAAAAGTGACAAAAATCAATTCTATACAATGTTACAATGACATCAATATTATGTGTTCTTGTAAAATAAAAAATAAAAATAAAAAAGACTGGCATTGTGTCTCTTACCATGCTACCCTCATTGTTTCCAACCATGGTGTTATAACTGCCTGTCACCCTCTTCATCTCCGTCACCTCAAACGTCACATCAAGACCATTTGGCAAGGCATCATCTCCTGAGAACCAGAGTTCCTCAGAGTTAGGCAGGCAGGAAGTACATTAAAATCTGTTTTTTTTAACCACAGCACGATTGAATGCTAAGATAAGTTGGGCTTATTCTCAATATTATAACAGTACGGCTTGCCAAATAGTCCTGACTAACATAAACAACATTCGTTCTCTAAGCAGCTTAATCCTAATTAGGGTCACGGGGAGGCTGCGACCCATCTCAGCCGACACTGGGCGAAGGCGGACACACCCTGAATAGCTCGCCAAACCATTGCCGGGCCAACACACATACCACTCACACTCGCAATTTGTAACCGTCAATTAGCCTACTGTCCATGTTTTTTTTGGACTGTGGGAGGAAACCGGAGTACTCGAAGGAAACCCACGCAAGCACGGAGAGAATAGCAAACTCCACACAGAGACACCCGAGACCGGGAATCAAACCCAGGACCTTCTTGCTGTGAGAAGAACTTGCTACGTGTTTGTCACAGACAAGGTGGATGTCACTGAATAGTCCTAAGACATGTAATGTCGAGAAAATTATTTAATTCAACAACATTCACTGAACCTGTGGCGAATAATTGTTTTAGTGTATGGAAACATAAGCAAAAAAACACACTTAAACTGATTTTTTTTCAATTGTAAATTGTTTACATTTTGAAATGCGTGAACTTTGGGTACACGTGTGAGCAGGTGCATAAGAGCTGGGCAACGGTGTCTCTTCCAACCTTTTTATAGAGATTTTATATATACTATGCAAACATATAACTGTCTTATATATAAACATATATATATATATAACAAATAAGAACAAGATTTTTGTAGTTATTTTTACATATTTTAGCCTTGACAGAGGCGGGTCAGGTGATCTCTGTGCGCCTGGGCGGAGTTAGTGCATTTATTTATTTACACAGAAACATGAGAAACTGAGCTCAGAAAAGGTGTGTTTTCACCTGTGTTTTGTGGGTTTTTTTGGTTTATACTCTGAGACATTTTGTTGATGCACAGATTACATGCAAAATATTCACCACAGGCATAAAATTATAATAAAACATACTGCGACACAAAATACTGAGTATATTTTACCATCCGAGATGTCGATGAGAACTTCCACCTCTCTGAATATTCCTAAACGGAGCAACTTCATCCGTGCTTCGTGTGACTTCTTCATCACCTGCAAAGCAAAGCAATGTTTACCTCAAAACGTTCCACCGTCAACCGAGTGAACCATCTTGTCTGGACCTGTTCACTACACTTACATCGATGAGATTTTTGGCATTAAAGACTTCGGCGATCTCATATCCCAGGTAGTCTTCTTTAGTTCGTCCCAAGCCTTCAATGCTGACATGTTGCACCACAATCTAAAGTGATCGAATGAGACATTCACCAAAAAACATTAACACCACCAGACTGGTCTAAGGCAAGGCAGCCCCATGCATAGCAGGCTGCAATGCATTATGGGCATTCTGGCTACTTTTTATCATAACCAGCACTAACAGTTTCAGTAGTTTGTGCTGCAGTAGCTTTTCCATGGGAACTAACCAGACGTACTAGCCTTCACTCCCCTTACACGACATTACGTTGTTGACTGGATGTCCTTCCTTGCCTTCCTTGAAGAAGAACAGTTTCCTGTGTAGTGTTCTGATTCTGATTGTACCACCTTTGCTAGGTACTTACCACTACATACCAGAAACACCCCACAAGACCTGTCGTTTTGGAGATGAGCAGAGCCAGTTGTTCAGCCATCACAATATGGCCCTTGTAAAAGTCACTCACTCCTTTCTCCTGCTTTCAACACATCAGCTTCCTAAACTGACTCTTCACTTTCTGTCTGATAAGTCCAACTCCGCAGCTGGTGTCAGTATAAATAAATTATCAGTGTTATTCACGTCACATGTCAGTGCTCATATTTTTAATGTTATGGCTGATCGGTGAATAGTTGAAAAGAAGACATCAACATACAAACAGCTCTAACTGATTTAAATCTCATATTCGGCTATAATCTCTTAAACTAGCACAACCAACTATGAGCATTTCTCAGTAGAAGCAGGTCTGCTATTAATTCCAACAATTATTCACTCTTAGGTAAAGTTATTATTACAATTTTTTCTTTAAGAACGACTAAAATTTAAAATAGATTTCTACAGTCAAGGATAGAAAGAAATCAGACTCAGCCCCAGCCTCGATTCTTCATACCATTCTCTATATCTTCTTAAGGATTGATGGCAGCGCTGGGCAGCAAGGTGGTACAGAGTTTAGCACTGCTATTTTAAATCACAGAAGGTTGTGGGTTCAAAACTTGTGGCTGGCTTAGCCTTTCTGTGTAGTTTGCCTGATCTCCCTGCAAGTGTGGGTTTTTTCCCCCCCCCCACAGTTCAAACACACTCCCAGGTTAGGTCATCTAACTATCGTTGTGAATGGTTGTTCACCTGTCCAGGGTGTACCCAATTTCTGACCTGAAGTCAGCTGTGATTGACCGCAGCTTCCCTTACGGCCCTGACGGATAAACTCTGTAGATAACTGATAGTGAAGTGATGGCGATGCCTTTGTACTGGACTCCAAAAAAGTTTATTTAAACATAATTCAAATAATCTACAACAGATGCCCTTTAAATAAATACGAAATGATGAAGGAGAGGGCTTAAGAGTCTTAACACATTTATACCAGCCAGTAAAGGAATAAATCAGCACTGAGTGAACTCACATCTTTATTTTCGAGGACTTCTTTCTTGGTTTCTTGCTGTGCCTCCAACACTTCCAGGTCATCAGGGTGAACGCCCAGGTCACGCCCGTGCATCGGGACAGCGTCCATACTCTACAGTTTAACAGTACAAACAATCACAAACCTAAATAATCGTGACAATGCAATTCATACAATATGCATACAATCATGCATTCAGGCAAGGACACTTCAGCAGTGCAGAGGTACAATGAGAGTGCTGGAGGGTTGAGCACAACAGGCAGACATAACATTAGGCACAGATTACAGGAGAGGTCACGCACTAATAAAGGCATATTATCCACTCAACCGTCACAAAATACAATTACCCGTGCGTGCACTATCCCCATATTCACGTCCTTAACGTGATATGTATGTTCAAATTTGCTGGGTAGACACTGCTATCCTGAAAATATTAAATTTCTTATTTAACAGCAGTCCCGACACCTTTCCAGGGAGACGCCATGACACACACGCAGCCGCACTCCAAGTCTGCGCTGTGATTGGTCAAAGTACGAGGCGTCACGATAGAATGGGCGGTGCCATGCGTGGTCCACCCGGAAGTCCGTTCTAATCCCAGTCTCGATGGTCATAATGTAAACTGGTAACAGTAGTGGGACGATGAGCAGAGTTAAAGTGGTATTTTATTCTTAGTGTAATTAGCATGAATGAACAATTGCGTTGCAGTATGATTACATTACACCCTTAACTCTATTTTTACATATAAATTGCACTTTCTATAGACTGTTACCGGCTTGTGCAGCTCTATAGCGCCCTGTAGTGAGTTATGTATTGAGTAAAACAAGTAGAGGTGTTCTGTGAAAGGTAAACAATCAAAGACAGGATGCTGTGATTAAAAGGGTTACCACGCCAGAGCTCAATATTTTATAATAACGGACTGTCCTAAATGTTATTTTTATTTTACATTTAAATTTTTTTTTCATATTGTCTACTACAGCCATTGGCCAACAACCCCAGTTGGCAAAACTGGGAAGTGGCTCTTTTAAAATGTTTGCCAATAAAAAAACATTATGTGATATTTCTAATGTTTTTATGTTTTAAAAGGATTTTAACACATGCAATAAGAGAAAAATGGTATGACTCAATTAAGCCATTGCAGATTAATCAGCATTAGGTTACATCAGAACAGCAGAGCGTGGTTAAAGTGATGGGTTACTCATCTGAAGTTCAATGGTTCAGTCCCCACTATCATCACTGTTGGGCCCTTAGCCTTCAACTGCTGAGTTGTATAAAAATAATTATTGTCTACCAAATGCTGTAAAGGTTAGGCCCTACCTAAAATTCAAATTCAAATTTTATTTGTCACATGCAAATTATACACAGTACAATATGCGGTGAAATGCTTAGTACGACTGTCCAAGATGTAAAAAAAATATAAAGAAGAGATATAAAGAAGAAAATTTGATGTATTTGTTCTACTGGTTACTGTACTGTGCTCCTTTTGGGGCAGTTATCTGCTATCATACGTTTTGGTAATAATAATAGTAATAGCCTATAAATATTTTTAATTGTAACATTACTCTTCTGGCGATGCACTGTGTAACAACCTATTAGCAGCACCCCCCCCCCCCAACAACAACAACAAACAAACAAACAAACAAACAAACAAAAACCCCACACATAATACATGCAAATGGGTATAGAGATAGATAGCAATTTGTGTTTGATGCTTCAGCATAAGTGCGATTGGTTGAGATTTGTTGTCTGCATGATCATCAGTTTGGCCAGCAGAGGGAAATATCGTCTCTGTAATCACATCTACAGGGCACGACATCCTTCAGGAATACAGAATAACAGGCCAGGTACCTGACTATATATTTTAATATAATTATCTGCCTACAGTAGTGAAGTAAAAATATCATTTTACTATGATGTATTGGCACGTAGCAAGGTCTGAAGCCGACTTAATAGAAATAATTTCAATATAGATGAATTACTTCAGTCATGACCTATCATGAATCATTAGGAGCATTAACTCTTTAGTGATGTATGTAATATAGGTTTAACAGGTTGTGTGTGTCTTTGTAAAACCTTATATTTAACTTAATATTATGTACTCATACTCTATTTCCAGTACTATTTAGTGGAGTAGTGAGCGGTTTAGGACTCTCCCTCCCTCTCTCTCTCACTCTCTGTCTCTCGCTCTCACCCTCTCCCTCACTCTCTCTCACTCATTCA
>JBCNYG010000022.1:5176817-5187819 GCA_039654305.1 Porochilus rendahli | reverse complement strand
TTTGCTAACTAAGCTAATGTTAGCGGCAAACAAATAAGTTGAATATAATGTGAGAATATAATGGTGCAAATATTAAAATCCGTCTTGTGTCTGCCAGAGCTAAATGAAAACTTATTTGCTCGCCTTTAATTAGATATACATTTTTGATAAAGCATATAGACAAAAATTGTATAAGACTGTATTGTTTGTTCATAGATCATGCTAATTTTATGGCAACGGAGGCCATTTTTAGTCATTTGTTTAGCACTAAACATGAAACGTTTTTTTTTCAGGGATATTAAGCAGCAGATACTAGCAAACAGATGCTAACGTACAAATTTTAAACACAATTATTAAGGAAAACTCTAGAGTATTAGTTGCCTTTGCGCTGAACTGAGAGAGCGAGAGGGAGAGAGAGAGAGAGAGAGAGAGATGTGGAAAGAAATATGAAGTTTGGATAAGGGACAGGAGGTGGTTTGGGGAAGATGTGCTAGGTGAAGGAAACTTCATCATCACTAAAAGTGCAAAACACATTTATCATCCTCATAATGGCGAGAAATGCAGCCAGGCGTCCATTGGAGTTCTGCCATATCCACCGAAATGGGAAAACTTTATACACCGTGTGGGTATAACCATATTCACCCGTGATGCCTCTAAAAACAGGAGGAAAGCTGTTTTTTATGCATCTGTCCTTTTTTGGAATTTTGCTAAACTAATGGACTGTTGCAGGTAAGTCGATTTTTCACCCTTATGCCTTGTTCCATGTTTGGTTTGGATGGCTGAGTCTTTTCATATTAAAATCTCCTTTTCCAGAACATTCTGCGCAGAATATCTGCTGTCTTGGTGTAGGCATTATTTTCTGTCATGTTCCTCCTGGTCCTAAATTGAACTTTATTAAATCTGAGGCCAGACATAATGTGACGGGGCCATCCGAAATCTCTTCCTACTCCTGTGTGATTTTTAAAAAATACTTAAATTGTGCATTTGTCATCGTTAGAATGTGCTTGAGTGTATTGTAGAATATTCCATGGCTGAATGGAATAAAGGGGTAACAAGCCGTTTTGGATCGAAACTGTTGCGCTGTAACATTCTAGAGTATTCTGAACAGATTAACACAGTGCCTCGGGACATTTTTGGACACATTCAGCCATGGTACAGTACATATGCCAGACTAATCCACAGCAGGGGTAAATTATTAGGTGCTGAATCCCGGCGCCTTAGCGAGGGTCACATTTTCTACACTGGAAAATAAAATTGCGTTTCGATTCCGTGAGGTTTTGTGATTTCTATCTTCTCAATGTCGATGTTTTGTAATGTGACTGAACTGTTCCCTGATTCTGCCGATTACTCCACACTGGACTGATGTCTCTCCATGTGGCTGTGCAGAGTCCAGCGGAGACCTTCCACCTCCCCCCCCCCTGTCCTGATGCCTGCTGTATTACTCATCACAGTCTTCTCTTTCAGCATCTGTCAAGGACCACGCAAATGGCCACAGAGACCAGAAGAGGAGTGTAGAGACTGATCCCTCCCATCTCTATCTCTATCTTTCTGTTTCTCTCTGTCTCACCAGACCCTCGTTGTGGGCTGTGTGCCGCGTGGGTTCAACCCTTTCCCTGTCTATAAGCATTGCTTCTTTAGATTCTCCCTTCCGCTAGTGTTGTTTCCTCACAGGCTCCTTTGCTACTTCTGTTTCCTCCTGCCTTCTCTGGTGAAAGTTCCTGATTGCCTGTCTTGTCTGCAAAACGGTATTAGCAGGAATTACTGCTGAGAGGCGAATAATGTCTCACGGGACCTTCGAGAACAGATACCTCAATTGCAGCCTGCATCACGGTCAGAAAAATAGCCAATCAACAAACTAGCTCCACCCCTCGCCCGCCCTTCCTTAAAGCACCTAGCCAATGGCCTGCCCTGATCCTCAACCTTTCCGTTAAGCATGCCTCTCTGTAGCCTCCAGCGAAAGAATAGTAACATGACTAAACAATGCAAAAATGCTCCACTGCACCACAAACTCATCTTCTACTTCCTGTTTCCTCGTCAAGCCAATTGCATGTCCTCCGTCTTCCCTCATACTGTCTGCTTCCTCCATCCCTTCCTACTGTTCTTCCTAATAACTCATCCGTCTGCATGAACGTGTGTGTAAATATCCTTTCTCTTTATAACCTTCTCTTTAACTTTTTTTTATTTAGTCATGTCTTCCCATATATATTGGTACCAACATTATTAGTAACCCCTGATCTCACTACAGTAGTGCCCCTGCTATGTTAAAGCGGTAGTGTATTAATTCATTATTTTATCCTCTGTTTTTAGTTCCTGTTATTTAGTGCTTGCTTCCAAACACTATTTTTTATTTTTTTTTGGTTGTCCCTTTTTATGGACTGATCGTAGACCAGTCCCAATCTTGGAAATCCCTTGTATTCCTCTCTTCTTTCCTGTGAGTCTGTCAGCGAAGAAATACAAAAGGCATACTGAACAGAATTTCAGACCCCACAGCATTCAGGCAGACCTTTGTTTTGTTGATTGGCCCGTTTTATGCGGTGAAATATAGCCCAGTCATGGTGCTGCTGAATCTGCATGCTCATCTACCATCCATACCGTAGTGAAGTCCAACAAGTTTTCCTGCATTGCCTTGATTGTCAAAGCCAGTTGTGATGTGTTCCATAGACAAACAGGCAACCAGTGCTGCCCCCAGACTTCATTCACCACCTCCTCTCCACCTCTCCTATCTGCATGTCTCTCCATCCTTCGTCCCACTGCAGGTTCCTCTCATGCCCTTCAACCATGAGACGGCACTCCTCTCGGTTCCTTCCCATGTCATCATCCCTTCTTCATCTTCTCCTTACTACTCTCTCCGTGTAAAGTCAGTCTGGTCTAGTTGTCCTCCTCTCTGGAATGTAGTTTCTATCATTCCACCTTCTTTCATCTTTCTCCACTTCTCCTCTCTGTCACTGCGGTTATTGAGTGGCCGTTTGATATGGAAGACTCCAACGGCAGCATCAAATTGTCAATGTCAACGAGACAATTCCTTCTTTTTATGTCCCTCAAATCCCCCAATTTTATTTATCTCTCCTTCTGTGTGTCCCTCCTTCTCATTTTTCATGACAACTTCCAGAGGCTGATCTCTTTTTTTAATTTCTCGAGAGTTTGACTTGATCGTCTTTATTTATATATTCATTAATTTCATTAACACTCTAACAGGGTTTATTACCGCTTTATTTCCGCAGCTTTTTGCTTCTTGGCTTTGGTTTGTGCTCAAACGCCAAGAGGGTCAGGCAGTGTTAGTCTGGGTGCCCGAGCCGCAGCCACTGGGAGCAGGACTGCCTGTTAGCCTGTCTGCCTGTCCTGGTTTGTACGCTGGGACAAACTGACATGGGATCAGTCTAACCTGCGCTTCAGAAGGCCTGCGAGCTGGATGCCTGAGACGGGCTGGTCTATGGCAGGGCTGTCTATGCGGGGCAATGGACATTGGGCTTCTAATTAACCTACTGCTCCCTGTTTGTCCTCTGTCACTTGTGTTTTAGAGAAAGATGAGGCTGCAATTGAGAGCTCTGAGTTCAATACCACGTCAGTAGCTGATGTGGACAAGCGGGTGAAACGCCGTCTACTTATGGGTAACTCCTTTCTTCCACTTTCTATGTGTTGCCATGGCGCTTGTGCTTATTTCCTCCTCTACCCTTTACTTTTTTTCTGTCCTTTGATTTGTTTTGTTCGAGTTGTTCTCCAAACCCCTCCCCAACCACCACTATTCTTGAAAGTTTCTGGTTGTTTCTGTCTCAGAAAAGCCTGAGAGTAGACCCTCTAAACATGACAAGGTTCCTTTTAAACTTTCCCAAGCCTGCTCCCAACCCCACTTTATTCCCTCGCGTAGGAACAGCAATGAACGGTTATTTATTTATTTATTTATATTTATTTTAAATCCTGTTGTTTTTGACAGCTCCCATGCCATTCCTGTTAATTTTAAGACCTTAACAAAAAACAGAAATAGTTTGTGGTGTGCATTTGTATTCACCCATTTCTTTGAACATAAAAATGCACTTCCTTAAAAAAAAAAGTCTAAACTTTCCAATGTACAGTATGTCATAAAATATTACTTTTTACGTATTAATTACTCACTTGATCATTTACAGCAGATATGTGTGGCAGCCTGGGACCCCCCTTCACATGCTGAAATTGTCATTTTTAAACGATTTATAGCTTTAGCATTACAGTACATTTCTTTTGTTATAGAAAAATAACTCACCGCATACAGGTCTTAAAAATGTATCAGCCCACCTTGTACCCAAAAATATTTTTAAAAACATATTTAGATATATAAATCCTGTTTTCTCCCCAATCTAGTCATTGCCAGTTCCGACTTGTTTAGTATTCTTCTCTGTCACACCCGATAACCATCGACCAGGCAGGGCGAGGGCAAGCCCGTGCTTCCTCCGAGGTGTGCCAGCTGACCACTTGTTCCTTTGAGCTGCGACATATTCAGGGGCAGAATAACACATCGTGGAGGAACGCAGTATCCATCCCACGTATTCATGAGCTCACAGCCACCCATGACTGGATAGTGATCACTCAAGTGATTGGGAAATAAGTGTATATCATCCCACCTTTCCTGAAAGCTCAGCCAATAAGCTTTCATGTGTTCCCAGCCACAGATCTGTGTGCATCAACCCGTGTTCGCTCGAACTTATGAACTCTCGGATGATAGTGACGTGCCTTGCCACTGCGTCACCCAAGACTTCACATTAAATTTGTGTTTTTTAAGTTAAAAAAAGAAAATTGAATAAATTACTGTCTCACTCTCACTCATTTGCCAAACCACTAAATCCTACTAGGGTGGCAGGGAGGAACTGAATCAACTTTGGGAGAAGGCACCCTGAACAGCTCACAAAAACCAGGCTTGAACAAATTACTCACTCACTCATTTTAATCCTACTAGGGTTACAGGCGGGCTGGAGCCTCTCTCAGCCAACATTGGGCGCAGGCGGGGTACACCTTACAAAGCATGCCAGACCACAGCAGGGCCAACGCACAAACGACCATTCACACTCTCACCTGGGGCAATTTGGAACAGCCAATTAGCCTAACACACATCTTTGGACTGCTGGAAGAAACCACAGCACCCAGAGGAAACCCATGCAAGCAGTGAAGCAGACATGCTAACCAATATCATTGTATATATTTTCTTTATATAACTAAAAAAAAAACTATATAAAAGGTCATTTTTAAAAGTAAATAAAACCAGTTATACAGGGTTTGGTAAAATGTCATTATTTTTTCTTTTGGTAGCAGTACGGATGTGTATGCGTTTCAAAGTAAACGATTTAAAGTATGTAGCTGCTGAGGTATCCAGTGGGCTTTCCCAGGCTTCCACACATTTATCATTAACGACTATGAGTGATTTTAGTAACTGCAGTAAAGCGATTAGGCAATATAATTAATTTAATCATGAGTGCTGAGTGTCCTTGTCAACTTTCACCCACGTCTACTGGGTCTTTATTTCCCTGCAGTGTATTTACTTTGCATTACGTGCACAGTGTGATGTTTCGGCATCTATTCACGGTCTATAAGACACCACACACTTAAACCTCGATGTACCTGTTCTCTCAGTTGATATGTAGAATACAATTTAAACTAGAAAATGTTTTAGTCCATCAGAAAAAATATGAAGCTACACAAAGACATACCGAAGAAGTGAATCTGGACCACAGCGTTTCCCCCTCTGTCTCTTTCCCTTTTATTACTTATCTTTCTTTTCATATTACACATTAATGTGTCACATGGTTCCTCTTCCTTTAGAAGACAGATGAAGCAATAACCACCTTTCTTTCCTTTGAGGCCAAACCGACTGAAATTACTTTCATCTTTGTATATAACTTTGCCATTTATTATTAAAACAGGTATCTTTCAAGGACCAGTGCTTGCAACTTTCTGCTGCTTTTACAGTTACATATTTCTTTTCTTCTTTTTTTCTTTAAGTTTGTATTTAAATGGTTTCAACTGGTTAAAAATGCTTAAGTAAATTCAGTGTAAATATTTGTGTAAGATAAATTATATTTAAAAGCAGGCAAAGTTCTGGGGGGTTTATTCATTCATTTATTTTCTGAACCGTTAATTCCCAATTTGGGTCACTGGGAGTCTGGCGCCCATCTCAGTCAACTCTGGGCGAGGGCAGAGTACACCCTGGACACGTCACCAGGCCATCGCAGGGCAGAAACACGCTGACGGCAATCCAATGGCCTTCTCTTCACGAACATCAGCAATGGTTCTTTTATACGCCTCTCATCACAGACAGGGAGAGACACGGCTGGCCTTTAATGACCCAGTTAGGTGCACTGGGGGGACAGCAGGGACAACTCGGTGGCAGTGGGGCTTGAACCCCCGACCTTGGGATCAGTAAGCCATACCATGTTCGCCATACCACGTTATTATCATTATCATTATTATTATTATTATTATTATTATTATTATTATTATTATAACCAACCATCAACCTAATAATTCTCTATATCATACTACACCTCATTCATTCTCAGTCAGGTATTTGCTTGACCCGTTTAGTCTTACCAAGGTTGCTCAGCCGAGCTCAGCCGACACTAGCTGAAGGTGGGGTACACCCTGAACAGCTCGCCAGACCATTGCAGGGCCAACACACAATCAGTCATATTCACATCCACACTTAGGGGCAATATGAAACAGCCAGTTAGAATAACATGCATGTGTTTGGAGTGTGGGAGGAAACGTCGCTTCATTCAATAATTGTTTATTATTCACCCCGCAAACCCGGGATAATGCCTAAAGCAAAGTGCTTTTATTTACAGAAAAATAATTTGGCATAATTATTGATTTGTGAACTTTGAAATTCATTAAAACACCATCCCTAAAACATGAGAAAGCTACACAATATGGTCTTCACATTTTTAAAGGTAAAAGTAGTATTTTTTTAAACTGTGAATGAGTTTCTAAAGATACCAGCGGGAAGAAACTGGTCTGGGTTGTAAACTAAGTACATTTCTGTCAGAACTTAAATTCTTTAATTAGCTGTTTACTTTAGAGTGGTTTGTACAGCAAGATGAATTTTGAACAGAATTATGACTCTCTCACTCATTTCCATTATGGTCACAGTTAGGCTGGAACCTATCTCAGCCGAATCTGGGCAAAGGGGGGTACCACCCTGAACAGCTCACTAGATCATCACACACACACACACACACACACTCAAACACACATGACTGTTCACTCTCACACCTACCGGCGATTTGGAACACCCAGTTAGCCTAATGTGCATGTCTTTGTACTGTGGGAGGAAACACTAGTACCCGGAGGAAACCCATACAAGTACGGGAGAACATCCAAACCCTACACAGAAGCACCCTTGCCGAGCCTGGGACTTGAACCCAGCACCTTCCTGATGTGAAGCAGATGTCATAGCCACTATGCCGTCATGCCATCCACAGAAATATAAGTTCAGTGAGCATCTCAGGAAATCTTTTTGCAAAAAGCTACAGGAGGGGCTACTGCAGCAAAGCAAGACTTGCATACATTGTTCCATTCTTAAGAGATGAACCAAACATCAAGCCGCTTTCTTATCATTGGCAGGCCAGAATTTACTGAAGGCAATAAAGCAAAAAACTCGTTTTTAAAAGTATTAAGCAAGTCTGGAGAAATTCGGCCAACAGTCCATAAAAATGCCTTGAGCCGTGAAGAAAAGCTTGTACAGAACTGGTGTATCGTGTGCTTGATAAAAAGAAACCCAGAGCCATTTTGGCATCAAAAAGAAAAAAAAAAAAAACAACCACAGAGGGCTGGACGGCAGAGATGATTCCTCGGACAGCTCATCTGAAGTAATGACGCATGCATGAAAAATAAACCATAAAAAACGGATTTTCTTTTGTTTTATTTTTATTTTCCTACGTACTATGTACCATAACAGTTATTTGTTTCAGACTCGGCGGATATCACTGAAGAGCAACTTTAAGGTGGTGAACGGAAATAACTCATTTATTCGGTGGATAGATTATACCGTACTTCCAGGCTGTTCATAACGAGCGTGCTGAATGAATCTGACAAATGCATTTCTCAGTTTTGTTGAAAGAGTCTTTTTTATTTAAGGCACCTCTGCTGATCTTGGCTGCTGATGTACGTATAATACCCATGTCCAAGTTGGAAGGGTCTGATTTACCCACTTCAAATGTAAATTGCTCTCTGCTCTTGCCAAACCTGTTTGAAGTCCTCTTCAGAAACTTCATCATGAGCAAGAAATGGCAACTTACTTTATACTTACTACACACCATCTCATATTTTTACTCGTCATTATTGGCCTAATGGTACTTAGCAGGGATTTATGGTGATTTTTGGAGAGAAGCTGAGTTGGCACTGCTAATCAAAACCAGCTCGTACAATCATCAGAAAGGGATCATCAAGTAGGTTACAGTGGTTTCATCACTTTTGTACTCTTTCATTTTATTTTTCGGATATTATGACTTTATTACACAAATATGCTGCGTGCTAGGATGGCTTTTGTATGTGTGAGAGACACTGTGTGTGTGTGTGTGTGTGTGTGTGTGTGTGTAGCAATGTTGTTCCTCGGGTTTGTGTTAGATTTGACACTGCGCATTCCCATTTCAGTTTATTCTGCTGTCACAGCCGTGGCCAGCAGCACCAGGATGCGACCAATCCTGGCAAATTAAACTGGAAACTTAGCGTCAGTGGAAAAGTCTTCCTCTCCGTAGTCATATTAAAGTGCTGACAGATAGAAGGGGAGAAGGCAGTGACAGCAAATTCATTGTTCATTAAGGTAAATGGCGCTGTTTGTTATAGTTTCCTTTTTGTTTTGCTTTCCTCTGATTATTCGAGTTGGATTAACAGCAAAAATAATATCTGGAGGAAAAAAGATTGTCGTTGCAAGACTGAAAATGATGAAAGAATAATCGAATAGTTATTTACTGAGTCATTATGAACGTTCTGTACTGACACGGTTCGAATTTATTTGTATTTAATTTTACAACATCCTAACAAATAGGTGGATCCCGTGGATACATTTGAAGCACCCCCCCCCCTCCCCTCTTTAATACAGTGCCTACGTATAAAGGTAAATAAAACTACAAAGATTTTCTTTTTCAGTCATTCGTTTAGCGAAAATATTCACTGCCTGGCCAAGTTAGGTCACACACGTGAGTATGTTGTTGTTCCACCTTTAGCCATGCTTACAGCACATGATCGTCATACCATTGATTGAGTTCATCAGTTCGTTTCTCACCGACGTTTTGAATTAATGAGGGAAAAACGGAACCGCTCCTTAAAGTCTTCTCCAGCACATACCGAACACTTTCAACAGGGTTAAGGTCGGGACTCTGGGGTTCCGATACAGATGTGAAAATGATTCCTCATGCTCCCTCAACCTCTCGCTCATTATTTGAGTCCCCGTTTTTTATCCGTGGCATCAGGGGGGGAAAAAAAGTCCATTGATGTGATAACCTGCTTATTTACTACATTCTGGTAGGGTTGTGTACAGGGCGGAAAAGGATCCGAAAAAAGACCGAAGAGGTGTAGAGCACAGTATTTATTTGGTAAACAGAGAATCCAAAAACAGCAGGCGAACTCATAGTCAAAAAACAGGCAATGGGCAGGGATAGGCAAGAAGTCGAAAACATAGGCAGAGGTATCCAAAAATCACAACAGCTAGTAAGAATAGTCAAGAAACAGGCAATGTTAAAAAAACTACGGGGCAAAGATATACAAACACTGGAAAGGCACAGGAGAAAACTCCGGCACAATCTGGCAAGGCTTGTGGGGAAATGCAGGGCTTATATACACAGGCACGATAATTGGGATATGGAGAGCCAAAGGGGACAAAAAAGAGGCACATAATACTAGAACACAGAGTTAACTGGCTGGAGTCCTAACAACATTCATCTCATCAGCTGACTTCATTTTATAGCCACATTAATGTTGCTGAGCCTTGACCAGACCAACTGGAGCAGCAATGCCGTGAAGATTACATGCTGTGATCAAGCATAAATGCTCTCCATGAAAATATTACAGTGGGCAAATTTTTTATTTTTATTTTTTTTCGGCCCGTCAGTGTATAAATTGATTAAATCTGAATTGACTCTCAGAAGACAGTATTGCCCACTTTAGCAGAAATAACTTCTTGTAACGAGTGGCACAATGACGTAGTGGCTAGCATGTCCGCCTCTCATAAAGAAAGTCCTGGGTTCGAGGGTTTCTGTGTGAAATTTGCATGTATTCTCTGTGCTTGCGTTGGTTTCCTTTGGGTACTGTGGTTTCCTCCCACAGTCCAAAGACATGCTGATTAGGTTATTTGGCGGTTCCAAATTTCATGTAGGTGTAGATGTGAGTGTGTAATGCCCTACAATGGTTTGGAGAGCTGTTCATGGTGTACCAGTGTTGGCTGAGATAGGCTCCAGGTTCCCAGTGACCCTAATAATAGGATTTAATGGTTGGGCCAATGAATGAATGAAGGACTGAATGAATGAGCTCCTAGTAGGCAGTCCACCAGAGTCTTAACGTCTTTTCCTTCAGTTACAGGATGTTTAAGAGGTTTTCTTGCTGAGACTGATTCATGCTACTTTCAAGCTTTCATTGAGAATTCACACTTGAAACAAAATGCCCAGTCCCTGAAGCACTGAATCAACTCCAAACCATAACATTTCTACCTCCACGCTTCAAAATCACAATACTTTACTGCGGCGGCGTGTGATTTTGTGTCTTTACCCTGTGAACAGTTAGATTCCTTGAAAATGTGCGTCCATCTGTTACAGACTGCATGCAGTACAATGGCCTATGGCACGGTCTGGTAATAACAAGGCCCCTGATGCAAATCACTTCATTTTAGAAAGGTTTTGAGACTCTTTCAAACAAAACTCATTCATTCATTCATTCATTTTCCGAACCGCTTATTCCTAATTAGGGTCGCGGGGAGGTTGGCGCCCATTTCAGCCGACTCTGGGCGAGGGCGGGGTACACCCTGGACAGCTCGCCAGGCCATCACAGGACCATCAGTCACACAACC
>JBCNYG010000022.1:5163687-5173855 GCA_039654305.1 Porochilus rendahli | reverse complement strand
AAACCCCACACAGAAACGCCCGAGCTGGGAATCGAACCCAGGACCTTCTTGCTGTGAGGCGGACGTGCTAACCACTATGTTGGTGCAAAATGTTTTATACAGTCAAGTGACACTGGCTTTAAAAGGATTGTTAAAAACTGAGATGAATATCTTTAAAACACTGTTTCCTTTTTAGGGAATGGTATCTGTGATTAACATTTTGAAATCTGACCTAATCTGACCAAAAGTGATGTATGATTATTTGTTATTGTGACTGAATTACTTGCTAAAAATTGTGAAATTCAAAATGTCATTTTTGATGGTCATGTTTTGTTTGTTTGTTTTGTAGGGATTTGTGTGCATTTCTATGAGTTAGTGGATATTTTTGAGTTTCTTATGCAAAAAACGTCCCTAAATATTGTATTTAAAAAAAATAAATAAACAGCTTTTTTCTTTCTTTGTGTTTGAGGTCTGCAGACTGTTTCATTTCATAAAAAAAAGTAGATTCACAATTTGCCAGAAGGTTTCATCACACTCCTTTTGTACTATTTTAGAATTGCAGTCTTAAAATAGTATTAATAAAAATAGTAAAAGATAGATTGAAATTTTAATTTTAAATAAAAAATTGTGACCCTTTTTGGCAAAAAAAAAAAAGGTCACATTTGGTTGTTCTGACCTATGGCCTTGCAAAGTGGAAAAACTAAAACTTTGGTCTTAACTTTTTCTTCTGAAGAGCTGAGATGAAAACTCAGTTTCAGCAAAATTTAAGTTATAAGTCCGAGCTTGAAGAGAAAGATGACAAAGAGCTTGTTATCCCCGATCCAGCGAAGTGAATCCAGGAAGAGGAGTGGCAACACTAAAAATGTCTGGTAAGTTACTCAGTAAAATCATGTATGGACCACTTTTCTTATGTCTGAGTGGGTGGTCAGAGTCCTGACCTATTTAACCATGGTGTGTATTGGACTGGAATCATCAAATTTACATGTTAGGGTCCTAGTCTTATATTATGGGAATGTATAAACTAGGGACATTAGGATGGATTAGAGACTGATTTTACTGTACTAGTATTTATTTATTTGCAACATAGATGAGAGGGAATCTGTGGATTATGTGGGTGGTATATATTATTGAAAAAAAAATTCATATTTCAATTTTCATATTTCAAATTTCCAAGACGATAGGCTTTTCACAATTAATCACAAAATGGAACATTGTGCAAACTTTCTTTTGTTTATTACAGTTACAGCAAATATAACCATGTTGAGCCATGCAGAAAACAATTTCCAACCCTCCTACTTGTCCAATGTTGTCAGGAGGTTACCCTGTCATCAGGTATAATAAAATTAACATAAAATCATCTTTAATGACTCATTGAGCACTTTATTTTTATACAAGTTTAGTTTTATAAGTTGTTCCTATATTTTTGTTACGTTAAAAGTACTGAACTAAACTGAGTGAATTTTTTGTATGTTGTAGCCCCTGTACTGTGTTTCATGTATGCCAAGTTTCATGGATTTAGTGTGAATATAAGTGCCTGTATCCAAGGGAGTGAAAACGCAAATCACTAGTTCTCAGGTTCCAAACATGAATATGTTTAGAGTTAAGTTGACTGACTTCTAGACATGAAAGAGATTCATGTTATAGCTCATCTGACAGCTCATACTTTAAACTTTTCTATGGTGATGTGATGTCAAAATTGATCTTCATTTAAATGTGAATCATTTTGCCAAAACTGGTCTCATATTATTTTTAATTTGGCTACATGCAGAGCTACGTGCAGTGCTTGGACTACATACAGGAAGCAGACTTCATTCATGGTGCTGGCTCATTGGAGGGGGTGGACCTACTGAAAGAGGTGGATTCATTGGAGGGGGTGGAGAAGGGTACAAACATTATACAGGGGCCTGGGAATTCAAAGAGGACAGGCTGCTCAAAAAAATGGGATTTCTAGAGGTGGACAGGCATCATACAGGTGACCCTGGTCCTTGAAGGTAACAAAAAGCACCATAAAGAGAATGGACTCTTTAGAAAGGGGGCGGGCACTGTAAATGGGGCAAGTTCCTTAGAGGGCTCAGGATACTTAAAGGCTCATCTTTCAATCATTATTCTGATCTTATTGGTCATCAGGTGGTAACCCTCAACTAACTTATGCGACAGACAGAAAATCCTACTTCCCACCTGTTAAGGAATTATGAGTATGTCCTGGTCAAGTGCTGTTGGATCAAAATAATAGCAGGCTTGGTGTTAATGTCCCTGCGTTGCACAAGCACTAGTCTATTTTCTATGGATAAAATGATAGCATTGTTTTAAATAAGTTAAGTGCACAAAATTTGCAGATTAAACAAGTTCAACAACTTGTATTTACAATAATTCTGAAGAGTGTAGCATTAATCACAATTAATAACATTTTTAACTTGTCAGTATTTTTTTTTTACACTCTTAGAATTGATCTTCGAAGAGTGCTGCACCTTTTACAGCAATTACACTCAAACAGCAATGTGTTATTGCTGTTTGTCTTCCATACTGACTTTAGGCAAATTTTCAAGAACAATTACAACATAGTTCTGATGTTTCTGATTATCTTCCTCACTATTAGATGATGATCATGCTTTTAGTCAATGTCGACCTTTGAATACCCGATGGATCAATGTTCACTACGTTGTTCTGTCTCTTGCTTTCAAGCCCCTTCTTTTAACTTTGCATGTTAGTGTCCGCTTTGACTGTGCCAACCAACTATGTACATCCCTTTCTTCTTGACCCACTGACCAGACAGAGCATTTTTGTTGTTTCTAAGGTGTTGGCTAGCATTACATGGCTGAAGTATAAAAGTTGTTGCTTGGTGTTCTTCCCTTCCAGTGATCATTTTGTTTTAACATGCTCCAGGATGGTCTTGTTTATGGTCCTTGCTGTCCGTAATACATATAACACCCTCTTCCAACACCATAATTCAAAGGCATCTATTTTCCTACGATCTGCATGTGTCCAGGTTTCACATGCATAGGTGACAATAAGAAAGATGATTGCATTGACCAGTCGTGTTTTTGTTGCCATGCTGATGTCGTTGCTCTTCCACATCTTTGTCATTCTTCACATAGCAGCACGGCCGATTCGCCCGCACGGTTGTTTTTGGAACAAAGGAAGATGAAATCTTGCACCAAATCAATTTCTTCATTATCGATTATTATGCTTGCACCGTTGTCTACAGCGGTCTTTAATTTTGTCTTCTTGATGTTAAGGTGCATTCCCATTAGTGCGCTTTCCTCCTTGACTCTTCTGACCAGATACTCCAAGCCTCTTCCCCTCTCGACATGCAGGGTTGTGTCATCATTATATCGCAGGTTATTGATGTTCCTGCCTCTGATTTTCACTCCAATGGTAGACTCGTCCAAGATGCACTCTCTCAGGTACATGTCTTTTTGGTATTTGCGTGTCCTCTCCATGATCCACCTCAAGTTTGCAATTTGATCTCTTGTTCCTCAGCCTTTGCGAATTCCTGCTTGCGTGTCTGGAAGCTCCTTCTCCACGAAGCAGCCCATGCGATTTTAGATGATCTTCAGCAAGATTTTGCTTGCATGTGATATTAGTGCAATGGTCCTGTAATTACTGCAATCTTGTGCATCGCCCTTCTTTGTAAGTGGGACAAAGACTGACCTTGTCCAATCCTTTGGCCATGAGTTTGTTCTCCAGATCTGTTGGCAAAGTGTAGTTAGCATCGAAAACCAGATACAAATGCAGAATATCAGTTTGCTTTTTGGAGCAGTGGTAGAAGGACACAAGACTCCAGGCCAGGTCCTCCTTTATGTGGCTGCCAAGAAACCAGAAATCTGAGACTCTTTCCACACAGTTTCTTCTGATGAAAAGGGGATGCTTATCTGTTTTATTCCTCTTGTAGTCAACTCCTTGTTTTTTGTGTTGAGCAGGATTCACAGGAATGCCTTCACATGAAACCCACAACTGTTGTGTTGTCAGCAAACAATAAAGTTGCCAGGGTAGGTCGAGGTGCAGGCGTAGATGTACAAGATGTAGAAAGGAGGACACAGTCCTGTGGGGAGCTTTTAAAAAGGCTATGGACTGAAGAGATGGATGCCTTCTCTGACTCTTTGTAAGCAATCAAACAAAAGTCCTTAAATCAGAGGTAGATGGAATGAAGCAAACTCCACACAGTACATTATATTGGTCCCTAGTCCCCACATTACAAGACATTCTTAAATTAAGTGCTAATAAACAAACTTTGTTAAAAGAAATAAATAATAAACAATCTCTTTTAAGGCACAGTGTAATTTCAGTACATTTCTTTTGAAAATGAAAATGTATTTCAGTGGAATTTTGTCACATTTTTAAGTTATATCATTTTGCTAGTTTGTCACTGCAATAAATTACAAAGAAATTCAAGTTTTATTCAGTTGATTTTTTAAAAACACAACAGGGTGGGCAGAGGAGAAAGAAAGAGAAATACTTACCTGATCACTTTTGATTAATGATTCTTGAGTCTTCAATACTGCCTGTCACTCACAATATCAGTCTGCCAGACAGCGATTGGCTGCGTAACACTGATGATTCTGACTATAACATTTAGCCACACCCACAAATTCAAAATCCTTTTGCATCAGCCTCATATCACACCTTGAAATGCATCATAGTTTTATACAAGTATGAATATGTCCATTCCATTTCCACAAAATAGTTTTTGCATATCCAAGGTTGGGTTGCGGACACCACAGGAAACCCAGGCATCCTTCGCCCCAGTGACTCTTTATAGCTCTTCCTGGCAGTTCTGGGTCTACCCCAGGGCATCTTCCTAATTGGGCATGCATAGAACACCTTTAAAGGGGGGAAACAAGGATGCCTGAATCACCTCAATTGACTCCTTTCAAGGAGCCCAGATACCCTCTGAAGGAAACTCATTTCATCTGTTTGTATCAGCAATCTCGTTCTTTTCTGTTTGTCCCGCTGTTACAGTATTAAATAGTAACCGGCTGATTAGTGATTGGGGATTAGTGATCAGCACTTTCCCTTTCTCCACACTTGTTGACAAGCTTTCCCCTTCTACTGGTAAATATCTAAAGACCGGTTTTGATTCAGAGCACAATATCAATTTTATTTGAGTGAGTTGTCTATAATCAACTTGATTACTTCTCAGAGCCCATAAGCTCCATTATGAATGTCAATCAGTTTATTCTCAGATTTGCCTATTCTATAAAACCTTGCTTGGTAAACCTGACTAATTATATCAAGCAAAAACAGGATAAAGGACAGTATGTAGGCATTGTCCTTTTAGATCTTTTAAAAGCATCTGATACAGTAGACCATATTATCCTGTTAACTAAACTTGAAGTTCTAGGATGTCATGAATCAGCCTTTGCCTGGTTTCAGTCCTACTTGGGTGAGTGCAAATCAGTGATACAATCCCTTCACTTCAACTGCTGGCATAACATGTGGTGTACCACAGGGCTCAATATTGGGTCCTTACTTTTTCTTATATATATGAATGACATTCCCTCCACAGTCAATTGTAAAACATTGCTTTATGCTAAGAATACAGCTGTAATATTTACATACAACAAAACAGGAAAGCATGTTATGTAATTGGAGTTTCAATCTATCAGATATAAAACAAGCTTTGCCTACATTTGGGTAAAATGGCATCCATTATTTTTGGCTATAAACATTAACTCCATAAACATAATACCATTCATGTGCAATGTGTTGGGAACCTATTGAAAAGTCAAAGTCCAATAAAATAGCTAGGTGCCACTACTGATCAGCGTTTGTCTGGAGAAAGCATAGGCATTAGTAAGTCAAACAGCAAATTGAAATTTCTATATAGACAAGCACGGAATTTCAACATGAAAATCAAAGAAAAATGGCTTTTATTGGCTTTTATATTAACTATGCTAGCATGTCCTGGTACACTGGCCAAAGATATATAACATTAGGTTACAGTGTACTCACACAATTATTCAATATCTACTGGATGCACCGGCCTGAGGTCATATTGTCCTTAATGGTACTGCTCCAAGTAAGTAAGGTTTATTTGATAAGTTGTATCTTGTTATTTTGTATATTGTTTATTTGTAATTTGTATTCGTAAGCTTGGGTCAGGCTGCTTCACACACACACATTCATATTTATATTTAAAGTTATATTTATATATTAATATGAGGTGTTTTCCAGAAAAGTAAAATAATCTTGTTTTTGGCGATGGGAGCCAGAGACACCCATTCACTAAGTTGTGAAATTATATTTATATTATTATTAATTAATTTTCTGAACCGCTTATTCCTAATTAGGGTCGCAGGGAGGCTGGCGCCCATCTCAGCCGTTTCTGGGCGAGGGCGGGGTACACCCTGGACAGCTCGCCAGGCCATCGCAGGGCCATCTGGCCCGAGCTCTTCCCTGAATATCTGAACTCCCTACACTAACTCTAAGGCTCAAAAGGAAACTCATTTCTGCCGCTTGTATCAGCAACAAGGTGCGAGACTATCACCCTGGATATCACCGGTTCGAATCCAGGTTGATGCCGCAGCCACCCATGACCGGGAGTCCGTGGGAGCAAATTGGCCGAGCTCTCACAGTAGGGAGGGGTGACATACTCGCTTCCCTGTCACTCACAGCAATCACCAGCCAGTCGTGGGCCTCAATTGGCTCATTCGTATGAGGGGGCGGATAGCGCTTTCCCTCAGAGTGTGTTAGGTACCCTCCAAGTACGCATGTTTGTAAAGATGCAGGTGGACACATTGCATGTCACTGAGGGGGCATTGTGACGTGGACTAGTTGAGCTAATGTACAGACACGTTTACATGATGTAACCCGAAGAGGGTTGAACTGCAGGAATCTCTGCACTCCTCTATAAATAGGTTATTTCATCCATGCTAATGTTGTTTACTTTATATGTTCTGGCAGGGAACAAGGTTATCTTCGTTTTTAATGAGCCCGTTACTCAACACGCTAAGCACTTCCAAGTTTGAGGCTTATCTGCAATGCAAGCAAGATACTCCTGTCTCTGAGACTTTTGGCGTTTGACTGAAATATACTTCTCCGTCTGCAACTCCGCAGACATGTTGACATGTTCACGTGTAGTTTGCAGACCTTTTCATCCAACCGATCCTGGAACTCATCCATGTTTTGGTTGGTGAATTCTTATCCCGTAGTTACCGGATATACACTCCCATGATTCCCATGTTTGCTTCACAGACACACACCAGCATGAAATTCCGGAGCCATATGTTTTGGCTCTTTGCCTGTGCAAATTATATTAGACTTTGCATCTCTTCTTTGTGTTTTGACCAAATCTTTATAAAAGTTTACATCTGTCCAAGTATGGGTAAGTCAGTAACAACTTTACATAACATAGTTTACGTAAAACAGTAATGTCTAGTTCCGAAGCATGGTATGTCACTCCTTACACTGGTATGCCTGATGTGTTTCCCCTGGCTGTTATTAAGATACAATAAAATCCATTAGAATTAGTAAGATACAGTATGTAAGGAGAGAGGCCAGTAGTATAGGAGTAGTAGGAAATCTGGCTGTAGGACAACCCATGTAATAACCACATTATTATTTGCCATGGGCTTGACCAATCTGTGGACGTACATTTTGGTTTTTACCACCTGAATGTTAGTAGAATGAGGTGCAACTGCTTTAAAATGGGGGCTGAGGCTGTACTATATAAGATCTAAATTAAAATCTATATAAAAATGTGCAGGAGGGGTGGGGTGGGGGATTCCAAGCTAGTTTCATCACGTGGTCTGCAACTCTGGTCCGAGTTTTTTGGCTGAACTCAAAAAGAATCAATGTAGAACCCTTAAAGACAGTGTTTCCCTTTCACAAAAGGTTCTGTGTAGAACCCTTGAATAAAGGGAAAGCTCCAAGGATCTAAGGAACCATTGAGAAGCCTTTTTTTATTTTTAGATTATCTGGAGAAACTTAGGCTTTTAATGCATCCTATAACCTGCGACAGGCTGTGATATTGTCATGTGACATAATAAGATATATTGTGTTTAGAATATTATTATTATGTTTTTAATTACTTCCTTTTAATGTCAGATATGCAATTTTTTTTACTGGCTTCAGTTTATTTTCTTGGCTTTTTAATCATTGTATTGTATTTTTATGCCACTTTGCCAAATAGAAAATCCATGTCTGTTTAAAGAAACCTGTCTAGTATGTATTATTACTGTACATGTTAGGATACAGCATGTTACTCAGGGCTTCATTTGTTTAAGCAGACATTTATATACATATAATAATATGGGAATAATGATATGTATACATATAAATATATGTTTAAAAGTGCTTCCAATAGTTTATTTTAATACTCACCTGAGGTCATCATAGCAGGCTAGTATGATTGTACCTTATTAGTACACTGCACTGAAATTTTTACCCTTAATCAGACTTTCCTGTACTCTGTAAGTACATATAAATGTGTGTGTGTGTGTGTGTGTGTGTGTGTGTGTGTTTGTGTTTGTGTGTGGGTGGGTGCATATTTACCCAGAGACCTGTGCAGTAAATAATGGTGGATGTGACCGCACATGTAAAGACACTGCCACCGGAGTCCGCTGCAGCTGTCCAGTCGGGTTCACCCTGCAGCCTGATGGCAAGACTTGCAAAGGTCAGTTTCTGTTTTTGTATGTCTGTGTATATTATCTGTGTTTTCATGTCTGTTTATGTTAAAGTGTTAAGGAACATTCCACGTCTCTTTTCCTTCCAAAAGCTTCTGGATGTCAGGGAGCAATTTTACATTTCCTGTATTTAGACTGCAAGATTAAATTGCAGGTATACCAGGAGAAGGATTCTTTTGCTGGAGATGGTTAGGTAGCACCATGTGCCTATGCGAGTGATCCTTAGCCAAGACCAACTCCACTCACGTCTCTACGTCCTCCTCCCGTGTGGAATGGATGCATGGTAGTTGTTGTTGTTGCTCTGGCCGCGAAGCGTTCCCGCTTCCGAAATCCAGCTCTGACGTCAATGGACATGTATTCAAAGATAAGTTGCCGCTAAATGATCTTGGCACAGCGTGATGGTGGATTCTCTCTAAACAAAATGCAACAGGAGAGTGGGAGAGGGGAACGCTCGATAAGTACTCACTCAGGCGACTGGAGTGTGTGCTTTATGCAAGCAAGTACCTAGGTACACACATCTACGGCATTATTGACATCCTTCCACAAAAAAACACAAGCAAGGACTGATATATTAAATTTAAACAAAGGGGTGTACGGTCCATTATATCAGATACAGTGCACTGTATTTCCAAGAAAATTTGAAATAACAAATCTGTTGTAAAATCAATGGCACCCCTTCAATTAATGATTCTCAAAACCTTCCCTGGACGGAATACCAACACGGGGTTGTAATTACTAACATATTTGTAGACACTTGTAGAACATTCCGAGTTCCTTTTAGTCCTAGGCAGACGTTCCTCTTTTAGTCAGTCCACAGGTTTTCCAGTGGGATTTCACAACGGAGACCGAAATTTCAAACTGCAAAGATTATGCGTCCTACAACTATTTCCTTTTTGATTTAGATGTGTGTTTGATGTTGATGATAGATCCATCCAATGCTAATTCCTAACCTCCAGGAAGAGTCAGCCTAGTTCTTATTTTAAAATGCTGAGCCATTGGATTTTAATTTGACCTACAAAACAGCCTCAAAAATTCAACATTGGGAGCTTTTACCGTATGACGTCCCTTACTTTTCTCCAAACAATGCTACTGCAAAATATTTAGATTTTTGTCTGAGCTGACTACAGCGCACGGTTTCAGTTATGGCTCCAATGACGCTTGGCAAACATCTGCATTCTTTATGGGTATCAATACTTTTGATATATTAAGAAATATGTTTTATTTGTTTTTTTGGAAGGCGGCATGGTGGCGCAGTACCGGGTACTCTGGTTTCTTCCCAGAGTCCAAAAACATGAGCATAGGCTAATTGGCTTTTCCAAATCGCCCCAAGGTGTGAGTGTGAATGGTTGTGTGTGTTGCCCTGAGATGGCCTGGTGAGCTGTTCAGGTGCACCCCGCCCTCGCACAGAGTCTGCTGAGACCGGTTCCAGCATCCCTGCAAAAAAATTTGGATTAAGAGGCTTCGAAAATAAATATTTTATGGGATGGTGTAGGTAGGTAGGTAGGTAGGTAGGTAGGTAGGTAGGTAGGTAGGTAGATAGATAGATAGATAGATAGATAGATAGA
>JBCNYG010000022.1:4719106-4731406 GCA_039654305.1 Porochilus rendahli | reverse complement strand
GATAAATAGAGAGAGGGAGAGATAGTGTGTGTGTGTGTGTGTGTGTGAGAGAGAGATTGTTTATGGATGAACACAGCGCTGATTCTATTTCCCCAGCAGAGGGTGCAGGCGTCAATCATGTGTGATTTGTGTGTGTGTGTGTGTGTGTGTGTGTTTGACAGAGAGAGAGAAGGAGATGGTCCTTTTTTTCAGCAGAAGTTGCATGTTTCATAGGTCCCTCTGCAGCCACTTTTGTAAAAAAATAAATTTAAATGTGGGCTGCTCCCCCTTTTTTATTGTCGACTGTAATTCACGGCGCCGACCGAACGTGATGAACACTTCAGAACAGTTCGACTCGCCCCAGAAGGGGAAAAACCTCTGTACACACTAGCATTATGCCTTCAGAGTAAGAAAAGCACTTTGGATTTTTTATTATAATGGAGGCGCTGTTGATGTTTAGGTCAAAAAATTTGTTAGCTACGTGTTAAACAGCTGCTTCTCAGTTAACATCAGTTTCCCAGCAGTCTTCTAGAGCAGGTCAGCAGTGAGCAGACTCGGATCCCACAGAGCTTTAGAAGGGTTTAGATTAGTTTACATTAAAGCACAGGCGAGGTTTGAGAAGGAGGGACCGAAGGTTCAAGGGTGGGTTTGTTTGTTTGTTTGTTTGTTTGTTTTCCAAAAGAGCCCAAGATTTTGTTGTATTAGTAATGAGCGTGTGATTTTCAGGAGTATGTCTGTGTGATTCCTCAGGGTACCTATTGTACAGAGAACTAAAAATAATTAAAGCGAATGCAGAAATACAGAAGGATGAAATGTTTTATAATAATGATAACAATAATAATTGATGTGTTTGTAGTACATAGTAATAATATATATTAATAATAATAATATTTATTAGAGTATTATATTAGATTTTTTTACAACATCATTTAATGTAATGCAGTAAACATTCTGTATTTCGTATTTATTTTAATATGGGAATTCCCATTTTCTCATCGCACTTTGTTCTAATACTGACACGAGCCATGCGTTATCTTCTTTCTCGTGCAAAACTCGTCTTGTAAAAATTCCTCCTGCCGTTTGAGTGCTAGAAAGGTTCCTCAACTTCGAGCTCGCTGGGAGCGTTTTAATATTTTTTTTCCCTTGTTCTTCTTTCTCTCTGCCCTCTTCCCAGTTGGAAAGGAAACTTTCATCACGGCTTTGATTTATGGGCGTCCACGCTTCCCTCATTCCCCTCCCTTAGGATTTGCAGAGTCTTTTCGAGTCGTCTTCCCTTCCCCATAAAAAGAAAAGCTGTTTTTGTGTCATTGTATTTCTTTTCGCCGTTTAAGGCCCGAGAACCATGGGGCGGAGGATGGGATGTTACGGGAGGGGACAGGAAGGGGGGGAGGGGTGTTTGTATTAACGCAGAGTGCTCTGAAGACCATATGACAGTCAGTCAATAAAACTGAAAATGTGCTCTCTGATGTGAGGGGAAGCTGCCGACAGAGCAACCAGAGCTCGCTGACAGAGAGACAAGATCGTTTCAAAGCCTTCTGTGTTTTGTTGTGTGGTTTTATCACTTTCACACTAGTCTAAGAGGGACTTGTTTTTCTCCTAATGGGGAAAATTAACTTATAAACTATAAATCAGTCCAAGCCTCTAAAACATTTCCTTTTTGAAACCAATATTGGGTTTGTTTTGTTTGTTTAGGTCTCCACATCTCTATCGGATTGATTTCCTCACAATTATATTAATGGTCTCTCCAGGAATTTGTGATTACGATTGCATCAATTTACCCAAATTCAACTAATCCTCATGCATTGTTACCTCAACTTTTCCACCAATTTGGCCAATCACTGTATTATACTGTAAGTTTTCATAGCAGTCCAACATGCAAATGTTGAGCCATGCATCGCTATACCTTCCTGACCTCCTTGTTTATGCTTTTGAAGACGTCAAGATGCAAAAATGTGCACAATTAGTTCAAAATTTCACTGCAATAAACTCCTTAAAATAACTTCAGCATGAATCTTCAACCTCAAAATACTGCTGCAATCACAGAAAGTCTGCAAAACTGTTTCAGAAGTTTCTGAAAAATTCTTAAAATTTTTTTCCCCTTTTTTGTAGGATCTTCAGTCATCATTAAGAGCAATAGTAGTAATCATTTACTTAATAAATTATTCACAAACAGTATTTCAGTACAAACCTAACAACAATCTCTCAGTTCGTGTCATTGTGGATTTATACTTGATGTGTTTAATGTAGAAGTGCGTTCACAATGTGAAGTTCGACGCACTCTGGGTTCTCGGATGATGTACACAAAACGGTCGCGATGTCGATGAGGTGATGCTGCGTACTTTACACCCTAAGTGATCACTATTTTGGCCACGTGTGCAAGAGGCTTGATATGAACTTTTGTGGAAATGGTGGATGAACACAAGGGAGGGACACCGACAAGTGAGGAAATTCAACAAGAATTCATTTTAAAATGATTCGAGCAACAAGCCAGCAAAAGTTTTAATGGGAGATGTGGTCAGATAGTGCAGTCATCATTTCCTCTTAGTGCAACACCTGCAGTGCTCGAATTTGAGACGTTACCCTGTCGAAATGAGCGTGTATGTAAGTGAGAGTGAGAGAGAGAAACAGACAGAAGAGAGCGAAACACAGAGAGAGAGTGAAAGAGAAACAGACACGGAGTCAGAGCGAAAGAGGAAGAGAGAGAGAAAGACAGCCTGAGATAGAAAGAGAAACAGACAGAGATGGAGTCAGAGAAAAAGAAACAGAGTCTGAGAGGGAGGAAGAGAGACGGATAGAGAGAAAGAGAAACAGACAGATGGAGTCAGAGAGAAAGAGAAACAGACAGTTTATAAATAACTCTTGATTATTTGAGAGTTTCTTTGACGCAGATTAGAGATCAGGAAAATTGGCTTCCCCAGTTCTGTGTGTGATGGATTATAGCGTTACAAGTTTTTCTCCTCTTTACTCCTTGCGTTTTGTTCTATCACTCTGCTGTATCTGGGTAACATTACATCATACGAGACACTGAGCTGTAAAAACATCCTGATTTTCTGTTATGTTGCACAAGGTAAAGTGAACATGTAGTACACGCTGGTCATGTGATTGCGGCCCTCCGTAGAATACCTGAACCATTGCAGAATCACGTTGCGAGCCGTTCACCCTGTGGTCTGTACCTCGGCATCTTATCTTAAACACTCTGTTCTGTGTTGATTGTCAGGCTCGCTGGTTCTGGGACGCGTACTTCAGCTCTATGAAGGCCATTGGTTTGACCACACTGCAGATCATCAATGATCGCATTTACCCCTACGCAGCACGCACGTACGAGCAGTGGAACAACCCCCCAGTGGTGGTGAGTAAATACACAGCACCAAGATTCACACGTCATCCTTATGTCAGGGCTTTCTTATAAAATAGTTTCTAGTTGTCTTCCTTTATCTGATTTGGATCCTGTGAGTGGCCCTGATATAATAATAATTATTAAAAAATTTATTGCTTTTTTTTTTTGCAGCATCAACAAAATTTTTTTTTACTAATTGTGAAAGTAATTGTGTTAATTGGGAAAAAAAAAAATAATAAAAGTGTGTAATTCATATGAAACCAAAATAAATATTTTGGCTGAAAGTAATTATTTAAAAAATAAATAAATAATAGAAATCGAGCAGTGAAGACCGATATTCACGGAGAGCATTGTGTTCTCACTCACTCACTCACTCACTCACTCACTCACTCACTCACTCACTCACTCACACACTCACTCACTCACTCACACACTCACTCACTCACACACACACACTCACACACTCACTCACTCACTCACTCACTCACTCACTCACTCACACACCTCAACCCTTCTGAGCTTCTGCCAGGGCGCTCAGATCAGACCACGCTCTTGGTTTGTGCTTCGAACATTCACACACACACACACACACACACACACACTCTCACACACACACACTCTCACTCACTCATCACGTGTTAGTGTCGGAGTAAGTAGGGCATGAGTAGGGCTTCATGCATGTGGAGCTGGAAGATGATGTAGTAAGTGTTAGCAGTGTAAAAATAGCAGCACAGGTCATGCCGCCGTGAACACACCCTGGAACACATTTGGAATTGGGGTGAGAGAATGAACCCTTAGAAAACTGTAAGCAAGTATACTTGTCTCTCTGCCTCTCCGTCCGAGCGCACAAGTATAATTGCACGAGGCGGTCTTGCCTTACCTTGGCCTTCTGCCTCACATCACAGAAGCAAAACAAAGCTCCCCACAGCATGAGAGATGGAAAAGAGTACAAAAGTAAAAATCCAAATAAATGCAAGACATGGAACTGCAGGATGACACTGACGTCAGATTTCTAAGGGTTGACGTATAACGAACTCTCACCCTGAAGGCAAACTTAAACAAATTACAGTCACAAATGACCCAAGTTTGTCGTCACTGTACGTGTCTGTAACGCTGACATCATAATCGAAATTATAATTATACCGTTTTAACCATTTCCAGCCAAATACACCAAGGCACCAGCACTACAAAAGCAGGAGTTAATAACAACCAATATAAAAAAAAAAAAGGAAAAGAATCACAATTAATACACATGGCTGAAATCACTAGCCGCGACATTAAAAAGCAGGTAAAGGCATTTTTGCGAACCTGGAGAAGTAAACCTGCTCAAACCCCTCGTTTGTGCTGTATGTTTGTGTGTGTTTGAAAATGCAAATTCTCCGTTTCGTCTGGATCCCTTTTCACGCATCCCGATTTATCCTTTATTCGCTTCACTTTTGTAATGCATACAGAAATAAAAACACCCAGAGAGCGCAAGCCTCCTCCAAGCCCAGCAATCCACCATATGAACTAAAAGCATCCTACTCCACAGTGTTAACGAATCCTTCCAAAATTTCCCGGATTACAAATTTGATCCGAATCATCTCGGAAATCTAAAGGAGTCTTTCTCCTCCGAAGCCTCGTCTCCGGTTGGAACTGTTTTGCGCAATTCTGCCAACAAACGAACCGAGAGTAAAACCTAACCTCCTTGGCAGACTTTCGTTTCAGGAAAAGGGACTCGACACTGAATTTGCATGTTCATGTTACAGATATACAGCGAACATGATCCAGACCATATATCTTCAAACGCACACATTATATATATATATCTGTTTATATACACATACACACAAAACAGTACTTACTTTTATAAATAATAATAATAATAATAATAAATTTTAATCAGCAAAATTACAAAAACAAGTCAAAGCAAAGGGCAATTCAACAACAATCATTAACGAAACAAAAAAAAACAGAACACCTAAACAAAACAAAAACATGAACGTCTTAAGAGAACAAGGGGGTTTCAGAAGGCAGGTTTACTTGCACTGTGCCCTAAGAGCTCCAGCATAACCCTTGACACCGTTGTATTGAGCTACGCATGGCTGGAGAGGGTTAAAACCACAACTACACGGCCAAACTGAATCAGATAAAACAGAAAAAGAGAGACATGTGAGATAGCATTAGGAAGGGGAAGGGGTTCATGGAGGGGAGAGTAAGAAGATCAGGTGGGTGTAATCACCGAAGCAGAACCGTGCAGGCTCAGAGCGGTCTCGTGGTAGGAAGGCTCGGGCCGGACGGCGGTTTGCCGGGTCCAGGCGCTCTGTAGAGTGCTGATATGGGAGCTGGACGGCTCGGACGGAGGGATGAAGAGATAAGAGTGGTGAGTGGGAGGATGGCCGTCGCACGTCACGCCCCCTCTTTCGGATTGGTACGGCTGCGTCGTCATCGTCGCCGCTGCCTGGGGGATGGACTGAGCGAGCGAAGCATCCAGACCTGGGCGTCCCGCATGCGGCAGAGGCGGCGAGTGAAAGTCTCCGGTCTCGGAAGAAGTCACCGAGTCGCTGGAAGGATCTGGGCTGCGCTCTTTCGGAGCGTGGAGCAACAGCAGGCTTCCCGGGGGCAGGGGCATCTCTGGGCTCGTGTAGCATCCCAGTTCCTCAGTGACCGGCTGCAGGCGACTGCACGGCCCGGCGTTTCCTGACGCCTCTTCCAGACTGAGTTCCATGGAGCCGCGCCGGGCTCGGTACAATCTCGCGGCCAGTGTCGTTGGCTCTGCTTGGATGTTGTGCACGTGGAACTCAAAGGCAGTGCCAGGGTCGGAGGTGTGCGCCGGCACCGGAGGGGCGGACTGAGAAAATGACGCGTGAGGCTGGTAGCAGGATTCTTGGGCCATGCTAACAGCTGCTGGCTGCGGAACGGGACTGTGGTTCAGGCGCATGAGGCTCGGGACGTGTGGGTGTAAGAAGCCCGGGCTGGCTTGAGGACCTTCATACGCCAGACTCGCAGCAGCAGCAGCTTGCATTTGCTGGTGGAAGGTGAGCTGGTTGAGCTGATGTGCCGTTATCGGGTAGCCACTATATGCCATGGCTTCCAAGTGGTCCAGCAGGACGGCCTGGTTGAGGCTCAGTCTCCGCATGGCTTCGTCCTGCTCCATTCGGATATCCTTGTAGCTTTGTAAGGACTCCGCCGAAGCCTGGATGTGCTCGGCCAGTCTGTGAGCTGCGCTGTTTGGTAGAAAGAAGTGCGACGGATCGTGAGCTTCCATGCTAGAGAACGGGTGAAGGCTGCTCCCATGGCTGCGGTGGTAGGCTGGCTGAAAGTGGCGCGTATGAGCCTCTAAGATGGACGTGCTCTTGCGGCGCTGCACGTTGAAGCCTTTGGGCAGGAAGGACGGCGGCGGGGAGAAGGAGATGGGCCGCTCAGGTATGGAGGCGAAAGAGAGAGATGCTTCGCATACGCCCGAGCCCCCTCCGGCGCCATATGGCTGAGCCAGAGACTGCGGCTAAAGTGACAATAATAACAACACACGGCATCGTCGTGAGGCAGCAGAAGAAACGCAGCATCATAGAAATACGTAAAGAAGCAGAATAAGGTGAGAGTCAGGAATAACACGGCACATACAGCAGGTAAACACATCGCAAAGCAGAGAAAGCTCTAGAACATAGAATACAGTTCAACACGCGATGCACACTGAAACGGACCAGCGGACTGGAGCAGTATACAGGTGTGAAATTAAATACAGACACTGTAAAGGTTGCGTAGCCCCAGCCTCACCGGTTGCTGACACTCCGGAGGTAAAAATACACTCGCCGGGGAGCAGCGGTCAGTCTTAGCTCGGCTGGAAGAACGCAAAACTCCTAAGCATCTGCATTTAATGTGAAAAGGAGCGCTCACGGTGGGCCGGACTCGGGAACTTAACAAGGCACGTGTGCATCTGAAAGCATTCGTTTTATCATCCGATTTTATCCTCCTTTAATACCCTTCGATTGAAAGGACTGTAGCGTTAGGATCACACGAGCAGTGTGGCAGGAAAGCGACCCACACAAATTGATCTTTACAAGAATCGCAAATTTTTTGCGACTGATTTGTGAGTAATTTGCGATCGGTTTGCAGATTGTTTGGCGAAAAAGGCGAATCTCCTGGTACGAGTCAGTCACGTTTTGTTCGCATTTTGTTGTCAAATCATTCGCTTTATTCACGGTTTATTAGTGCTAACAAAACGCCAATAAAATACCAATGATGACAAAATATACGGAATTTGGCGGATGCCAGCAAAGTAACAAAATCTGCTGCTTTTCCTCGATACCTTTGCGACCTTCTCATGAAACGTGGACTGTTCGAGAAGAGTTTGAGACTACGCTGCGTCAGAGCCTCGTTTTGTAACATTTGCAAAAACTTAAACATGTCTGAAATTTCTTTTTGTGACGAGTTCACGAACCAGACGCCCAAATTCCGCTGCTGCGAATGTTACGCGACGAATTCGAGAATGAAAAACGGCCGGCGCGAATTTGCATCAGCCGCTGTTCTATATCACCTCGAGTGTCAAGTCGAAAGAACCGATTTTACCATATTTCCATAATAAAGTTTAAACGTGACCCATGGAGGAATGAGAAATAGAGTGGACAGGGTACAGAACACAAACATTTTTCTACAATTTTACGATAACAAATAATAATATATACATAGAAACGGCGTGATCTTATTGGTTCACAATCTTGGGATAGTAAACGTGATCAACCCCATAAACTCAAAATAACGTTCAGAGGTCAACACGCTTCCGCCGTCAGGGCAATTTGATATTTATCTACATTATCTACACGTCCAATATTGAAAAACTCGCTCATCTGACTGATGTGGGCACCCGTTACTAGACGTTCCTGAGGTAACCCCACCCACCAAATTTGGTGATCCTACGTCGTTTTCTTCCGAAGTTACGGCAGTAACGAGTCGGACGGACAGACGGATGGAACCCACGGCAAAATCCGCCCAGTCTCCTGCTTAGAATCATTCATCACCCGTTTAAAATGTTCAGTTCCCATTCTGAAAATCATCATCTGGCCAAGTATCCATGAAGAATATTTAAAAACTACTACTGATGATAATAATAATAATAATAATAATAATAATAATAATAATAACAATAAGCTACTAAAGGGTTAAGTCTATATTTCTACTTTATAGGACATAAAACAGGCCTCAGAATTGAAAAAAGTATCTCTGCCTATTTGTGGGCAATCCCCAGGTTTCAGATGCCAGTGCCTCGGTGTACCGCTAAGACCCGACCCATCAGGACGCTCCCGCTTCACCCAAACACACTAACATACAGGGCTGGCAAAGAGTGCTGGGAGACTGGCGCGGCGCCGGGGTAACACACTCTCCAGTGCCTTGGACAGACGGCCTGCGAACGTCTCGCCGTCCGACATCCCCGGTCTGGGTGAGACCGCCGGAGGAGGGGTGGAAGGAAGCTTGGGAGGATACGATGGAGAAGAAACACAGGGGAAGCAGGGCACGCAAACGGACATGCTACGACCACGACGCACAGCGGGAGGTGGAGAAGGCTGCAGGCGAAGGGGGGGGGGGGGATGTAAACATACAGAGAAACTGATGGGACAGAGGAACACGGAAAAATCACATCAACAAAGTAATAAATAATAACAGATAACAAACATCAGCACAGAAACTCCATCCAGGGACTGACGAGAACAGAACAGGGATCTTCACGCACAGCATGAACTTATTCAGCTAAGAATACACACTAATCATCAACACCGAATCCTACAGCGAGCCTCATAGTGGAGACCTCAATTCACCTGATTATTTATTATTTATAAAAAGAAGAAGAATGATGATAATGCACACATTGCTACTACTGTTAATAATAAAATAAATGCTACTACCAATTACAAAAAAAATTGTAAAATTACTGGACGGCACGGTGGCGTAGCGGTTAGCACGTTCGCCTCGGAGCAAGAAGGTCCTGGGTTCGATTCCCGGGCTCGGGCGTTCCTGTGTGGCGTTCCGTTCTCCCCGTGCTTGGGGTGGGTTTCCTCCAAGTACTCCGGTTTCCTCCCACAATCCAAGACTTGCACATTCGGCTAACTGGCTGTTCCAAATCGCCCCTAGTATGTAGTATGTGGATGCGTTGGCCCTGAAATAGTCTGGTGAGCTCACCCAGAGTTGGCTGAGATAGGCTCCTGCCTTCCAGCGACCCTAATACAATTAATAAGTGCGGCCCCTGAGTGGGAGATGAGTGAGTATTACTACTACCACTGATAATACCAATTTTAGGAAAGAAAGCGTTTAGGTTTTTGTAAAAGAAATCCCACATTCCTACATTTAATCACCTGTATTACACATTTAATTTACTTTATATTACTATATCATAGTATTACATATATTCCACAGTGCTTTTTTTACTTAAAGGTATTTTTGGGCAGTAAAGACCAGGCTTGTGCAAAATTCCCACCTGAATTAAGAAAGTCTCCCAAATTCCATGAATTTGAACTGAATTCTAACTGAGGTTGCAAACAGGAAGTAGAATTGCATTTCAAATTCGAATTGAAGGAAGTAGGACTGAAATTCCATGAAATTCCAATCGATAACTTTGGTGTATTCCAGAATCGTGCTTTACGGTATATTCCATACATGACCGTTTTACAGATTTCATGCGATATTATTACGAAGAACTCCATGTCGACCCGAGGAAACCCTGCCTGGGAGAGGACGCTGATCCTTTGGTGTTTTGGAAAGAAACCAGAGCGGTTTTCCAGACCGTTTTATTCCGGCCAGAAAGACGTCGTCTTCGTGAGAAAACCTTTGAGGAACTTATGACAATTAGAATCAACAATGCTACCCTACAAATTAAAAACTGTAATAAATGATTGGTCTCATTAGTTCATTTTCAAATCAAAAATTATAACAAATTATTCAAAATGGATGGAATTTGTGTTTAATGTTAATCTTCGTAAAGTATTTTTAGTGTTGAACCCAAAACCCTTGTTAAACGTGACAAATCCTTCCTGTCACTCTGCTATAAGGAATTTCTCTGAATTGCACTGAATTTAATTCCACTTCCTGTGGTTCCAGTTCAACATCCTGTGGGGGTGGAGCCAATTCACATCAAATTCCAATTCTTCAAACGAAACAAATTGAAATTCCAAATTCGCAATTTTGCACAAACCTGGTAACGACATCTTACACCACAGAACCGAACGGAAATGAGACAGAACCTGTTTAAACAAAAGAACAAACAAAAATGAAAGAAACACAACAAATACCCATGAACACAGCGCTGTATACTGCACAACACAACAAGCGATTTAAAAAAACAAAAAGGTTTGAAAGCGGCACTGTGGTACAGACTCCAGACTCGTCACCAGATTCTTACGCAGCAGGTTAGCATCATTTAGGATCACGCACAACCCCACGAGCACTGATCACTAAAAACCACAACATCTGTTTCAGAAAAGCAAGAAAAGGAATGAGACCCTGAAGGAATATACGGATATTTTACACCGAATATATTTCAGAGTACTGTACAAATAATACCACCTAAAATCGAATATTCAATTTCGTGCTAATCTTCCTTTAGGATGAAAAGCATCATGAAAACATGAGACGCTAAATGGCGTCCCCGACCTCGCGGAGCAGCACGCTCGACTGGTAACCCTTCGTTCACCAGTCCCCGATTACTATTCACCTGAGAACTTAAGGAACGTTTCAGCACATTAATGAGTAATTCTAACTAATGCATTTTATTTATTAGCATTTCTGCATTTATTATTCACTAATATTTACACAACACACACACGGTGATTAGAGGACTTTCAGAGAAAGCACTTCGTTTTACAAATACAGCCTCAAAGTGTACCCACACCTCTCGGAGGGTAAAAATAAACTATGCAACGGGCTGATTAGGGTTTCATCATCTGGACTTGCAGAGAGCGACAGAGAGAGATAGAGAGACAAAGGATGGAGTGAGAGAGAGAGGTATAGGGAGATATACATACATATATATATATGAATAACGATACAGATACACCCTACAATGGAGAAAACCTACAAACCTACAGAGAGAGAAAAAGAGAGAGAGAAAGACAAAGGATGGAGTGAGAGAGGTATAGGGAGATATACATATATAAATATACACATATATATATATATAATCCTTAGTCGAATATATATATATATATATATATAGAGAGAGAGAGAGAGAGAGAGAGAGAGAGAGACTAAGATGGGATGGGAGTAAAAGAAAGAATAATAGGGAGAGAAAATGGGAAATAGAGAGAGAGAGGGAGAGAGACTGAGGGACGGGAGAGAAAGAAAGAATAATAGGAAGTGACAGAGGAAAAGGCAGGGGGGGGTGAGAGAGACAAAAGGATGGGAGTAAGAGAAAGGAACAGGGTACAGAGAGAAAAAGAAATACAGAGAGAGAGAGACACTGAGGGATGAGAGAGAGAGATAAAGACAGGGATGAGAAGGAGAGAAGAATCGAGGACAGAGAGAGAGAGACTGAGATAATAAGGGATGGGAGTAAGAGAAAGGAATAAGGAGAGAGGGATGCAGAGAGAGAAACTGAGGGATGAGAGAGAGAGAAGGAGGAGAGGGGGAAGAGAGACAGAGACAGAGAGGGAGACGGAGAGAGAGCAGACAGAGTAAAGACATCCCGGGAGAGATGAAGTGATGCGAGTCTGGAGGTCTGTACAGCACTGCGGCGTCTCACAGAGAACAAAAAACGGGTCAATAAACCAAACATGGCAGGAACAAACAAACAAACAAATAAATAAAAACTCAAACGGTGTAGAACATAAGAGTGGAGGAATGTAGAGGAGAGCGTGACCGTGCACAGGAGCAGTGATGTACGACAGTAGGGTGTGTGAGAGAGTGAGAGAGTGAGGGAGAGAGTGAGAGAGAGTGAGAGAGAGTGAGAGAGAGTGAGAGAGAGAGTGAGAGAGTGAGGGAGAGAGTGAGAGAGTGAGAGAGAGTGAGAGAGTGAGAAA
>JBCNYG010000022.1:4562544-4573082 GCA_039654305.1 Porochilus rendahli | reverse complement strand
CATTTAGATTTAGATTTAACATTTAACATTTAGATTTAGATTTAACATTTAACATTTAGATTTAGATTTAACATTTAACATTTAGATTTAGATTTAACATTTAGATTTAACATTTAACATTTAGATTTAGATTTAACATTTAGACTTAGATTTAATATTTATATTTGGATTTAGCATTTAAATTTAGATTTAACATTTAGATTAAGATTCAACATTTAGATTTAGATTTAACATTTAACATTTAGATTTTTATTTAATATTTAGATTTAAATTTAACATTTATTTTTAGATTTGGATTTAATATTTAGGTTTGGATTTAGATTTAATATTTAGGTTTGGATTTAGATTTAATATTTAGGTTTAGATTTTGATTTAGATTTAACATGGGCCTTAATATGAAAGTTCAATGTTACTGCGGCCCGCAAGTTTGATATGTTTGGCACTTTACATTGTTGTGTGCGGAGCTGAACGAACCTACCAATCACGGTGAGGAATATGGCTCTTGGGGACGGGACATCGGCCGGGTTTGATGCAAGCAGAAAAACATTTCTCTATGAGTGAAAGTTACAGCAGCGTTGCCATGGAGAGTTTTCTTCCGTGCTTGGCTGGCTGCCTCATTTCTATTGGGCTTACGCGGACATTTTACTCAAAAAAAGTGGTTTTAAGTTGCTGCCCAGCGGGACATTATACGTATATATACACTTATATAAATGAATATATATATTTATACACACACACGTCAATGGCACTTAGAGAGTTAATATGAGGTCTCTCTTTCTGACGAAATAAATCAAAGTGATGCGCACATATGCATACATATGCACAGATGCAGGATAAAAGAATTCTCCGTGCAGTAATGACATTCTCTGTGCGTCAGCTAAACGCTTGATTGAAATTTCAAGGCAAGAGAAGCCATGTTCAGAAGAACACTTCATGTTCTTCAATGTTCCATTCATGTTCAGTAGAAGGTTAAAGGTTAAAGAACTGTAAATACAGACATTACGATCTGAATACAGCAGATACACAAGACTGAAGAAACCTCATATAGTCGCCGACCAGAGAAATCGAATTATTATTATTGTTTTCATTATTATTATTTTATTTATTTGTTACTGATTGGTTTATTTATTTTAATATTTATTCTTAATTGGTTGATTTATTTCTTATTTTGTGTTAAAAATATAAATAGAAAGATTTGTGAAGATTGAAAATTTAAAAGCAAAGCTTTTCTTGTGGAAAACCTGATGCGGCCCAGCCTCACCCAGACTCTGCCTCCAGCAGCCCCAGGGTGAATTGTGTTTGAGACCCCTGCTGTAGGGACTCCGAGTGGCGCAACAGAAAAATATTCGCCTGGTCGTCTTGACAACGAGAGTGCAAAATCCCTGAAGTGTTGTCTGGATGGGACGGCACTCTCTTCCCACTCTCTCTTCTGTCAGTCACAGGAACACCGGCCAATCACAGGCATCCGTGAGCGCTTGTATGTAGAAGAGGGTGTATAGTACAGTACGTTACACTGCCCTGTGATGCAGCATGAGCATCAGTTTCAAAGAGATGTCTTTGTCCGGGTTCACGTGTCTGAGGATGCCCGCGTTAGCCCTCACCCTACCCGTTGTATGTTTCCTTTTAAATTCCGATTACACTCGCTTTTCTTTTCTGCCCCCTCCTGGTGCTTCGTGCCTCGATTCAACCTACCAGTGACGAACAAGCGTGTAAAGGATGATGAATATGGTGTTATTTATTGTTATAGCTGAGGGTTTGGAGACAGTGGGATCAGGATTGAGGGGATTTACTTCCGCGCTTATACACAATGTGTGTGAAAGTGTTGGAAGTGGCTGCCTCGATTCATTAAGACTCAAATGGCTTTAACGTCATGAGTCATAGCATGTTTCATAACCTACAGAGACCGGTGTGAGCCATGTTTGGACTCGTTCTGTTCTCTGTCAGTGTGCACACACACACACACACACACACACACACACCAAGGTGAGGGGTATACACCTGATCCTGTGACAGAGATCTATCTCTCTATCTCTCTTACTCTTCTTCTCTCAGTCTCCTTCTGTCTCTCTCTCTACCCCGTTTCCGTTCCTCTCCGTCTCTGTGTGCCCCCCTCACCTGTCCCTCTCTCTCTGTCTCCCCGTTTCTACCCTCTCTCTCTGCGCCCCCCTCCCCCGGGTGTTGATCCTTGACTTGCGGAGCTGCTGTTATTATCAGGAATAGGGCAGGACTACTTCGCATCGTGACTCAGTGTCTCTGCTTCCATGCATCAATGAGCATAAATCATCCTGTGATGCTCTGTTTTATTTGTTCATCGTTCCTGACAGCAAGCCGTCTGTTTCTTCTTAATCGGCCTGTTGGTCAGCACTTGTTTTAATTTCCTTTGTGTGGGTTTAATTTTATTGGCTTCTTTCCTCTCCTCTTTTTTTCCCTCTCCTGTATTTCCTGAAGATGTTTCACGTTTCCTTCTTCGTTCTCTTTTAGTGTGTTTTTGTTCCATTTCCTCTTAAGTTGCTACTCGAAAGTGAAAGATGCTTCAGGGTCGGGCGGTTACGCTGAAAGAACAGAACAGACGGAGGGTGATGACCCGTGTGCCGGATGGCGCTTATCGCCTGTTTGGTAGCCATTATATCGTGTCACCATGGTGATGCCAGCTGGTGCATTCGTGTGTCACTCTCAGTTCCTCTCCTTGTGCAGCCCTGCTCTGTGACATGACTCGAAAGTTTATGGCGTAGGTCTAATGCTTAAAGGACGATGGTCTCGCTAAGTGGTAAAGTGGACCGGAGGATGTTTTGACAGACTTCTTTCTCAGGTGTAGATGGCATGAAAGCCCTCCAAGATTAATCTTTCTCTCACCGGACCAAAAGAGGATTCAGTTACAGACTGCAAGGACACGGGTAGCTCCTGAAAAAAAAAAGTTACTGTACACCTCATCATCCCATCTATATGGTGCTCATCTTGTTTAGCACATCACTGATGTGGGTGTGGAAGTCAGATGTCCACAAACTTTTGGCAATAACATGCATTGGGTTTTCTTTTGGATTTGGATTATTTTAATCACAAGGCCGTTCCTTTTTTATTCCTAGTTTTTTGAATTGACTGATGTGAATATTTGTGATTTTATAACAGTGGGAAAGTTTTCAAAAATAAATAAATAATAAAAAATTTTTATTCTTTAAAAGATTATTTATTATTTTTTTTTATTCCTGCTAGCACCAAGTGTGCAGTGCATATTAAAACGGGAAAATTTTTTTCCCACCAATCCGGTCCTTTTGTTGCCCTCTCATGGCAGCTATCGTAACTACATCGCATGCATCTGCGCTTGCATACTTGTCCGTCGGAGGTGTCGCTGCCTCTAACCAGTTTCGAATCCAGCGATCTACACAGTGCGTGACATGTGAGACAGAACTTTTTTTAATGAAAAGTACCACATGTACACCATCAGCTCAGGACAGACTTCTGTGTTCAAATTATTACATCTTCAAATCACAGCACGAGTTCAGGCTTCTTTAAGAATACAAGAAATATAAGAGTATAAAAATATTTATATTTAACCCTTTCTTGTTTTGTTGTGCTGTTAAAGAAAAATGTCTCCTGTTTTGGGTTTACATAACAGAATTCCGCCAAACAAGGACTAAATAAAGGAAAGGGGTAATTATTCATAATCGTTTCTCTTGCTTATGCTTTGATTCCTAAAGGTAGAGGAATCCTCCTCGAGTGTGATCCCTGAGGCTTTAAAATTAAAATTTAAAGCTAAGAAAGTTTACGGTGTGAACATAAACTGATAAAGGAATCGAGTCAATGCATAAATAATATTTACTGCTTTGGCATCAACGACTCCTGCATTTCCATCAATACAAAGTCATTTGGTTTCCCCAGACACCCGGTATTGTGTGTGTGTGTGTGTGTGTGTGTCAACCTTTCTCTTTCTTATCTACTGTTGCCTAGCAATGATGTGGCCTGTGGCATGGAAGGGACAGAAGCCACTGTATACCAAAGAGAAGCCACGGTGTCACACGGCCTGAGGACTAAGGATTTATTTATTTATTTAACAGAGGTTAGCGTTCGACGTTAGCGTGGATCTTTGGCGTACTCATCTACTTTTACATACAGTATATGGAAAAGGGAGACTTATTTTTGACAATGTGTAGTGATGTCATGAAATGGAAAGAAAATCGAGCATAAAATGACGTGTAGTGCAAATGAGGATGGGGTAATCACAGGGGGGTCTGCCCAAACTTCTGTCTCTCCTTTATGTCCCTTTATATGTTTAAAAGGTAACATTCGCTTTAAACAGTGTAAACGTCACTGCCTTCATACCCCCCTGTGCATCGTCTCATTCTCACCTCATTCACTGAACCACTTAATCCTACTATTGGGGTCGTGAGAAGGCTGGTGCCTATCTCCGCCCACACCCTGAATGGCTTGCCTGATCAGCACAGAGCCTGTACTTCAGCTTCCTCCAACATTCTAGAGACCTGCACCTTAGGCTCATTGGCTGTCCTGTAACGCCACCAGGGCTGAGACACAGGCTCATCTCAAGTGTTTCTATCTCTCTCTCTTTCCTTCTCTCAGCATCTCCAGATGACCATCCAGGCTCTCCAGGATGAGCTGCGCATCCAGCGCGACCTGAACCAGCTGTTCCAGCAGGACTGCGGCGGGGCGCGGCCCGGGGAACCCTTCTCCGCCGAGCTCACTGAGGAGAACTTCCACCGGCTACACAGCGAGCACGAAAGGCAAGCCAAAGAGCTGTTCCTCCTGAGGAAGACCCTGGAGGAGATGGAGCTGCGCATCGACACGCAGAAGCAGACGCTGAACGCTCGCGACGAGTCCATCAAGAAACTGCTGGAGATGCTGCAGAGCAAAGGGCTGTCAGCCAAAGCCAGCGAGGAGGAGCACGAGCGCACACGGCGCCTGGCCGAGGCCGAGATGCACATCCACCACCTGGAGAGCCTTCTGGAGCAGAGGGACAAGGAGACGAGCGCATTCAGGGAGGTAACGCACGTTAGCGTTCAAATTAGCGTGAACCCAGCATGAGCGTTATTGTACGTAGAAATCGTCCCTCGCCTTCACTTTGTTGAGCTTTTTTTCTTCCGTGTCAGTCTTTGAGCAGTGTTAGACAGATTGAAGATGGTTGTCATAGAAACCGGAGAGATGCAGGAGGACAGTGATGAAAAGAGACGGATGTTGCCACGTGCCAAAATTTGTTCAGGACAGATTTGTCACATTCACTGGTGTAAAGTCCCACTGAGCTTTAAATCATCACGTTTGGCTTGTTTTTTTGTTTATTTGTTTATTTTTTGCTTAGCCCTCCGAAACATTACAACAGAATCTTCAGACCTCTGTATTAAACGCGTCCCGCATCGAATTCCAACGCTCAGTGTAAAGCACATGCCCTACTTTCTGCAGTATAATTTGCCTGAAGGTTCCACCAGTGACTTCTTCATAAAGATTTTGCAACAGCTCCTAAAACCTTAAGGAAACAGGTTCCATAAACTTCGGCTCCCTGCTGTGTCTGAACAAGTCTTTCCTCCTTTCTGTACTGGAGTAGCGCAAGGAAACTTCTCAACACTGCAGCTGTTTGAGAACACCGACACCCAGTGGAGAAAAGTAGAACTGCAGGGATCTTCAATTAATTTATTGTGTTAATGTCAGGTGTTGTGATCGCACCACAAATACAGAGGGTGCCTAGATTGGATGCTTAATAATTATAATAATAATGAAAATAATTGGCTTGTTGTTTCTTCGTTTTGTCTCTTCCCTTATAGTAGCTCCATACAGTCATTTCATCACCAGACTCTTTCTTAAAGGTCCTAAAACGTATTAGCAGCTTTTCATAGCACTGGGAAAAAGCAAAACAGACAAGAAAGTGGTGAAATAAATATTAAACATTTATATTACTTAACTGTGTGAGAGAGAGAGAGAGAGAAGATGATGATGATGATGATGATGATGTGTGATAGTGACGTTAGTGTCCGCGAACTTATCAATGATGCTTATCATAATGATTCTTCCCCAGGAGCTCCACCGCCGTTACGAGGGAGCACCTGATTCTGCCAAGACCAAAGCCCTACAGACCGTCATTGAGATGAAGGCAAGTGTGTGTGTGTGTGTGTGTGTGTGTGTGTGTGTGTGTGTGTGTGTGTGTGTGTGTGTGGTAGGTGTGGGGAAATGTTTTGATACCCCTCTTTTTTCCAAGTCTCTGAAAGACACACTCTGAAGATTCATTTATTTTCTGAAGCGCTTAATCCTAATTAGGGTGACTGGGAGGGTAGCGCCCATCTCAGCTGACTCTAGGTGAGGGCAGAGTACACCCTGGACAGCCTGCCAGGCCATTGCAGGGCAGAGGCCTTCTCCTTATGAATGACAGCAGTGGTTCTTCTTCATTCCTCTCACCACAGACAGTGAGAGACGTGGTCGGCCTTTGATAACCCAGTTAGCTGCACTGGGAGGGCAGCAGTGACAACTTGGTGATAGTGGGGCTTGAACCCCCGACCTTCAGATCAGTAAGGCAGCACCCCACCACCGGGTTATCACTGCCCTCTGAAGATTTTAGTGATAAATCAATGACATCATTTTGTAGATCTCTGAATGGCTGTGCCGAGTCTCTGCCGTATTGACGTACGCGTGGGCTTTGCACAACACCCTGACGTCTGACAGCACGGCGCTCCTCTGGTCTCTCTTTCCTGCAGGATTCGAAGATCAGCTCTCTGGAGCGCAGTTTGCGGGACCTGGAGGAGGAGGTGCAGATGCTGAAGTCCAACGGAGCTCTAAGCACAGAGGAGCGGGAGGAGGAGATGAAGCAGATGGAGGTCTATCGCAGTCACTCCAAATTCATGAAGAATAAGGTAACGACATGACGGCCGAACGCTACAGGACAGAACGCACCGGAATACACAACCACGCGCCACACACCTTTCCTCTCATCACACAGGCCTGATTTTATGGTGGCCATCTTGAGTGCTAACAGTTTGCTCCAACACTGCGGTTCTCAGAAGTCTACGGCCACGGCGACTTTTAATTCACGATTATTTTACTGTAAGAATTACTGTAGGGGTCGTTATGATGCCGCCCCCTTTTACCGTCACTAATGTTTATTATTACTTTACTACTTTGTTGAATGAGTACTCGATTCTGTCGGTTACGGCATTTCGCAGTCTGTTATTTCTCGCATATGGTTTCTATGGAACGTGTTGTTAGCAGAAGTAATTAAAATAAAAAATTAAAAGTAATCTAGTTATGAATTCCTCTCGTGTGTCGTGTAGGAAGCGGATACTGAACAGCTAGACGTTATGAGGCGCGGCTGTTAAATGGCGAGACTGAAAGCCGTGTGTTTCTGTAAGTGAAAAGCTGCACTTTTTCCCTAGTCGTATTGTGCCGTGTCTGTATGATGGATATAAAATCCTTCCGTACTCAGTAGTGAGAGAAGAGTCCGCGTAGAAAGTCCTGTAAAGGCTGTAAACCTTTCTGAGAACCCCAGCCTGATCGTTTCCTTACGCTGTGATGCTTTTGATCTAATCGGCTCTCGTGTTATATCCATGTCACTGTTTCTGGGTTCATTTAACCTAACTGAGCTTTTTAATAATCCCCTTTTTTATTTTAGTGCTGATCGGCTAAACAACACTTCCTTTTTCCCCCCCGCATGCCGAATGCTGATTGGTCAGCGTACCCTGCTCAGGTTAAGACATCCCCCTGTGGCCTGCATGTCGAGCGGTCACGTGCGAACTGAACATTTGCGTTGCTTTGGGAATGCCGTGTCGGTGGTTGTTTGCAGTAACGGCGGCCTCTCCTGACAGGTAGAGCAGCTGAAGGAGGAGCTGTGTCAGAGCGAGGCCCAGGCCGAGGAGCTGAGAAAGCGAACGGCTGAGCTGCAGCGGGAGCTCTCCGCAGTAAGAAACACAGAGAGGCAGCGTAGATCACACACTGTTCTGCTTTCCTCACCACAGAGAGATCACCACACTCGTTAGTCCTCGTTACTCTCTCATCCCCTTGGAGGAGGTATACAGGGTGTTTTTCCCACGCAGGAGACACTGCAACCTTTTTTAGGTAGGGTCAGTTCCAGCAGGACCCAGTTGGCACTTGGGGGCAGGGCTTGAAAAACTGGCTGTAGTAGAAGTGATGTTTATAGCACTTCGTTTCCACAAGAAACGTTTACACTTTACAAATAATTTACAGTTTCTTAATCACAACCTGCAATTATTTCAGTGTTAAGCTCAAGAGACGTGAGAGAACGGCTGATTAGAGCTGCTGTAACGTAAGGGATAGCAGGAACTCACCCGTTTGTGGAATCTCCACAACATGAAATGCAACTAAAAGAGAATAAAATGGTTATTTATTAATTACGTAATTCAACGTTTATTCATTTTCTAAGCCGCTTAAATCTAATTAGGGTCACGCCCTGATAGGCCTATATTATAATAGCCCTATTAAGGGTCGCGCCGCCCTATTTACATACAAATCGTTATTAAATACATCATTAACAATGAAATATCACTTTTGTAATTACAAATTTATAAAGCAGATAACTAATAGAACACTTGTGGACTTTGGATTTTGGTTCAGGGGTAGAGATTAGCTTTCCCTGTTCTGTTGTTGTTGTTGTTGCTTTTCCCCCTAAACAAAAATAAATTAAATAATTGACAGATTTTTTTTACTGTATAAACTAAGTGATAATGAGTTAGTAGCTAATGTAATATTTAAATAATTATATAATCAAGAGTACAGTTTTCTCCCGTTTATAGCGGGGGTTACGTTCCAGACCCCCTCGTGATGTAGGAAGGCCACACCGAACATCATCTTTCATAAATCAGGCCTTAAAATACCCCTCGCACACTCTGTAAACACACCTAAACTTATTTAAACACACTTTTCAAACACATTATAAAAATAACTGAACACCAAAAAAAACACATTTGCATGAATAAAAAAACGGTATTTAATAGTGATGGCTACGGTGGTGTAGCTTCGTCCTCCTTAAATCATATCCGGGAGTTTTAGCTTCTCCCGACTGGTGAGGATCTTCCTCTGGCACTTGGACTTATTTGCAGAAGGATTAGAAGATGCGGGGCATTTGGGTGGCACTGTAGGGCTTGAAACTTCAGTTCACACGACGCACTCACAAGCGATAAACAATGTATAGTGATGCGCAAGGAACCGAGCAAGACGTGAGCGGTGGGCGTAGGTAAGGTGTGGTAGATGAGAACAGATCGGAGGCGGATTGAAACCTCCCCGCGTCTCCTCTGCGGTTATCTCTGGACACAATAGCCGGATCTGGGCTGAGGAGGAGGGGATGTAGGCTAAACGAGTGAGTCATCAGCTTTCTCTCGTTCTCCCTGTGATCAGGAAAGCAGAGCTCCCCCCCGCGGCTGTGCTGAAAGGTCGGACGCCACGCTAGACTCCCTGACACGCTTTCTGCCCTCCTTTATCTTTATTTCTGTCCTGCTTTCCACTCTGGTCCCCGTAGTGCTGGCTGGGGTAGGACTCAAACACTAACATCCCACCAGATCAGCACTAGAGCCCCCTTCGCTTCTCGTCGTTCTGTTTATCCGTCAGTCTTTTTTTCTCTTCTCCCTCCTGCTACTCTTCTTCTTCTCATGTGCTGCTGTAATTTGTCCTCTTTTCCTCCCCAGGGTGACTGCAGCTAATGCCTCTGCTAACCTGCTGCTCTCTACCATGCATGTTGGAGTTTTATGGAGTGTGTGTGTGTGTGTGTGTGTGTGTGTGTGTGTGTGTGTGAGAGTGACTGTACTGTGTGTGATAATGAACAGGTATTTGATCCCATTGGGTTTTTAAACACAGTGGGGTAAATGTATGGCGGAGGTGGATCAGAGGTTAAGGCTCTGGGTTACTGATCAGAAGGTGAAGGGTTCAAGCCCCAATACCACCACTGTTGGACCCTTGAGGAAGGCCCTTAACCTTCAATTGTTCAGTTACTTAAACAATAAATTAGATAAAAATGTACGTCTCTCTGGATTAGGGCGTCGGCCAAATACGGTATATTTAAACATATGGCCCAGAGCTCAACCACATAACTTCCACATTGTAAAAACGACTGAGTTTGGAATGTTTTGCCCCCAGATGACTAATTTAAATTTGTACATGTTATTTATTTAGATGAACAGGCCTTGTACGATAGAAGGGCAGGAGCCGATTTACTACCATTGAGTGCAGGGCATTACTGTTTTTGCTGGGACTTGATCGCACCTCTCTTGGGCAACTAAGGCTAGAAAGCCAAGAATTATGGCCCGACCATGGTTTCTCAATGGGCCAGACGAGGCTGGACAGTAAATAATGCAGTGTCAAGGTGGGAGGTGGTGTTTGTCTTTTTCACGCCATTAAACAATGATGTAAACGTTTATCCTAATGGTATTTTGGTAATTTGTATCCACTACATGTATTTATAGGTAAACTAGTACAGAGACTTTGCTAAAGGCTAGTCAGTTACACCAGCTAAGCTACTGAAGCTAATCATGATTTATTGTAAATGAACCATCGGTAAATAAAGACATATGTAGTGTATAAAATAAATAAATAAAATAAAG
>JBCNYG010000022.1:4536745-4558877 GCA_039654305.1 Porochilus rendahli | reverse complement strand
CTCCTTCAAGACTGTTGGAAGACCATTTCAGGTGACTACCTCTTGAAGCTCATCAAGAGAATGCCAAGAGTGTGCGACACAGTAATCAGAGCAAAAGGTGGCTACTTTTGAAGAAACTCAAATATAAGACATTTTTTTAGTTGTTTCACACTTTTTTGTCAAATATATAATTCCACATGTGTTAATTCATAGTTTTGATGCCTTCAGTGTGAATCCACATTTTCATAGAAAAGAAAGGAAACTCATTGAATGAGAAGGTGTGTCCAATCTTTTGGTCTGTACTGTGTATGTGTGTGTGTGTGTATATACTGTATATATATATACTGTATGTATATCTGAATCAGTGAATCGAGTGTCATCGCCCCATAACTTCCCAGCCCGTGGTTGTTATTCAGGGAACAACTGTCTCACAGGGACACAGTCCTCACGCGAGAACTTTATGCAGGCTTACTCAGTCCTTGGTTTACTTGCTACAAAAAGCCATTGAGCATATGCCTCCAGTTTTCTTTTTTTTCGCAAGTAAGGACCATTTTCAGTCATACTGGAAATGTTTACACTTTCATGTGAGTTCAGTGTGAGACGTTTCATGTACCATGTGACCTGGCTTGACCTTGTTGCGTCTGTTTGACAGCTGTAGGCATTAAATTAAAATTAAATGCATAAGGTCTGAATGATGGTTATTCAGTCAGTGTATGTGATCGTGGTGGGGTTACATGTTTAACAGCTTGTGGGTAAAAGCTTTTCTTAAGACTGTTAGTTTTTGTTTTTAGTATTCTGTGCCTTTTTCTGGAGAGGAGAAAAGTGAGTGTCCAGGGTGTGTGGGGTCCCTGATAATTCCACTGGCTCTCCTCTGAAGTCTGCCACTGTAAATGTCTGTAAATGGGGCTAGTGTAGTTACAATTACCCGCACTGTCGTCCTCACCACCCGCTACAGGGCCTTCCTGTCCTGTGCAGTACTGTTGAACCACACTGTACAGCAGTAGATCAGAAGGCAGTTTGTCAGTAGGGGTTGGGGTAGGCGGGCTTGTTGAATATATACACCAATCAGCCATAACACAGTGTATATTCTGTAAAATTTGTTCAATCAGGCACTCTTAAATTGTTATAAAATTACTCAGTGAACAATTCTCTTCTGTTTTAGGCTCTGTTTTCTGCATCAGTTTGGACCCAATAATGAACAGCCTAGCCATCACCGGTGGTGAGGATGACAAAGCATATGTGTGGAGCGTCAGCAGTGGAGAAGTGTTGTTTGCATGTACAGGTGTGATTTTCCTACACATTTACTTTGCCAATGCTTTGGCAGTTTTTAATCGACTGTATTTTTAAGTATAACATTTCCAAAGCTTGTTTTTATTCATGTTTTTTATTAGGCCATAAGGACTCAGTAACGTGTGTAACATTCAGCCATGACTCAAAGCTTGTGGCATCTGGGGATATGAGTGGTCTGATTAAAGTGTGGAAGGTTGATGCCAAAGAGGAGATTTGGTCTTCTGAAGTAGGAGATCTAGAGGTATGGAAACCAAAAACAAAGAGGTTGCAGTTAGAAATTATACATATAGTACCAGTCAAGTTTGGTTGAGGTGGTGTGTCCAGACTTTTGACTCGTACTGTATGTATTAGCAGCTGTTATAAACAATTGTTACTTCGATAGACTCAGGTTTTACTACTTCTGTAGTTATGCTTCAGTCCACTTCCACTGTACTCATAACTCTGAAGACTTTCTGCACTCAAAGATGTTCAGTGGGACAGTCATTCAACTTTGAATTTGGGAAATCAGGAACCTGGCCAATAGCCAACTTGTCTAATATTATTCCAATGATTTAATCCCAATTCATATCAGTTAAATGCTACAGAAAATAATTTAAATAATTTGTAATTTTTGGTGTTTAGTGAGTCCTAGTTCAGTGACAACCCCCATCTTATAAACGTAAATACCTGCCAAAAGTTTAGACATACAAGAAACTCTCTTCAAACTTTTGATTTGTACTGTATCAGAACTCCTGTCATAAATGAAAAAAAACCCCAGTAATTTTAAACGTTTATTACAGTTAAAAAATTGTTAGTTGAATTAAAATAATTGAACAAGCTCAATCAGAATCTTTATTTTGTGAGACAGACATGCTAACCACTGCATTACTGTGCTGCCCAAAATAAAATCAGTGTATGTCATATAGCTCGTGTAACATAACTCTGTATGTACCGTATTGTTAATATAAGTTCCAGTCGTCTGTTAATTATAATGGATGTTTGTGAATTTTTTTCCCCATAACTCTGATCTGATTATGTTTTGCACATTAAATTTTTATAGCATGATTAATAATCAGAGTGAGCTTTATTGGCCAAGTTTGTGAACACAAACACGGAATTTGACTTCGGTTTAACTTCATTCAATGTACACAAAAACATTGAGTAAGTTTTTTTTCATGGCAGACACAGCTTAATTCACCTAGAGACACAGTTTCAAATCAGGAACAGTTTATTCAGTCAAAAAGAAAAATCAGCAAACTATTAGTAGTTCAGCGCAGCAAGTATGCTTTTCAAATGAGCATTCCAAGACAAATCAAATCAAATTTTAAAGTCTTATCATCGGTTGAGACTGGCTTAGCAAAAAAATAAAAATACAATTGCTTCACTGTTTGTCTTGAAGTGATCGTGTCTCCTTTCTTTGCTCTGATGCTCAGTGAAGTTGATCTGCCTTTGTGCCTAACTCAACATTTAAACCACAATATATGTTTCATTTCACCTTCTTCCGCTTGTTCCGGGGTCGGGTCGTGGGGGCAGCAGCCTAAGCAGTGAGGTCCAGACGTCCCTCTCCCCAGCCACTTCCTCTAGCTCTTCGGGGGAGTTTTGAGACCAGCCGAGAGACGTAGTCCCTCCAGCGTGTTCTGGGTCGGCACCGGGGTCTCATCCCAAAACACCACACCAGGGAGGTGTTCGGGAGGCATTCTGCTTACATGCCCGAGCCACCTCAACTGGCTCCTCTCGGTGGGAAGGAGCAGCGGTTCTACTCCGAGTTTTTCCCGGATGACAGAACTTCTCACCCTATCTCTAAGGAGAGACCTGCCACCCTGCGTAGGAAACTCATTTCAGCCGCTTGCAGGGGCGAGATCCTATGGCCACCAAACCAGAACTTTGCAACACCTTAACTGAGGCTGGAAATTCTACCCATAAAAATTATGAACAGAATCGGTGACAAAGGGCAGCTTTGGTGGAGTCCACCCACCACTGGAAACGAATTCGGCATGTTGCTTCCAATCACACCCTTCCAGGTCACACTGTCATTCCCCATGAGCAGTTCCAGAATAAAATAAGCCCCTCTCAAGAGGGGTGGTTCCAGAGCTCAAGCTATGTGTTGAGGTGAGCGCAACTATATCTAGTCAGTATCTCTCAATTTCATGCACCAGCTCAGGCTCCTTCCCCGCCAGAGAGGTGACATTCCATGTCCCAAGTGCCAGTACCCAAGAGTCAGTAGCCGAGGATTGGTCCGGCAGAACCCAAGTCTTCGGCTGCTAACCAGCTCACATTGCACCCGACCCCTGTTGCCCCTCCCACAGGTGGGGAGTCCATGGGAGGGCGGACCCATGTCTCCTCTACGGGCTGAGCCCGAACGAGCTCCATAGGTAGAAGCCCAACCACCAGACGCTCGCCTTTGTGCCCCTCCCCCAGGCCTGGCTCCAGGGGGGACCCCGGTAACCCGCATCTGGGCAAGGAAAACAATGTCCTTGAAGTAATTGTGCTCACAAAGGTTTTGTGAACCGCACTCTGGTCCGCATGCTGGACCTTCACCTAGGACCTGTTTGCCTTGGGTGACTTTACCAGGGGCATAATGCCCCCAACAACAGAGCTCCCAGGATTATTAGGACACGCAAACCCCTCCACTTCGATAAGGTGGCGATTCAAGGAGGGGTACCCTATAATCATTCTCAATGCTAACATGGGTTATTTTCTATAGGCCTTTCTTTTTCAGTTTATACAGGAGTTTTAAACAAGTGAGTATTAATATATAGTGAGAAATAACCTGTAAATAAAAGTTTGCAGAAAAGCAAAAAGTGACAATATAGTAAAAATTTACAGTGTAGTGCAGAAATTGTCATTGACATTGAGTGTGAACCAGTGTTCATGAGGTAGTGAAGTGAACAAACATGTACAATGGGTTAATTCACAATGGTTTTCTTGTTAACAGTTCAACAGCACTACAGACTGAGGGAAGAAACTGTCTCTGTGCCGGGTGGTCTTTGTGTGTACAGGGCTTTTTAATGCTTTTCACAGGGAAGGTGTTTAAACAGTTTATTTTCGGGATGTGAGGGGTCTGCAGACATGCTACCCGCCCCTATTCTTACCCTGCATGGTACTGGATGGAGAACGAGTTAGCCCCAATGATTGTGGTCTTTTTGTGTGGGTGAGAGGTGTAAATGAAGAGTGTTCAAATCTGCAGTAGAAGCCATTATTTAGGTCATCAGCCAGTCTGGAATTTTCCACAGGTAGGGGATATGGGCTCCTGTAGTTGGTATTGTGCTGCAGACTTCTCAACACGGATGCAGGTGTTTCTGGCCTGCCTGTAAAAGGCCCGTCTCCACTTCTGTAGGCCTCCTCTTTGACCTGATGCATCTTCTCAAGATTAGTTGTGAACCGTGGTTTGTTGTTGTAATTAACTTCTCTTTACTGTGTTTGTGTTAGTGGCTGCAGTGGCACCCATGTGCACCAGTGCTACTCGCAGGCACTGCTGATGGAAATATGTGGATGTGGAAGATACCAAGTGGAGAATGTAAGATGTTCCAGGGAGCCAACTGTCAGGCAACAAGTGGAAAAATTCTTCCTGATGGTGAGACACTCTTTTTATAGTAGCACTGACATGGGATCGCACACCTGTGTACCTTCTGTGTTTTCTGTATTCTTATTTTTTATTCCTCATTTTATGTTCTGAATTTAAAATGAGAAACATGGAAAGATGCCCAAAATTCAGTGTTCTCTGTTCCTTTCCTGGGCTATTGAAACGTGTCTTAATGACCCTATGTACATTTATGGTATCCCACTCTGATTTCCCCACTTATTCAGTAAGAACGTAGATATCTAGCCAGTCACGGTCAATAAGCATGCATGTACATGCTTGCAACCATAGACACACACACAAATTTCACCTTAGCCAAATCACATGTATACACATTGTTAATGAATTCATGTAATCATTAAAATTGTGGGTATAATGAGGACCTGAGAGCTATCTGTTTCTCAATTTAGAGATTCTGATGTACTTGTCTTCTTGCACTGTTGCACCCTGGGGCCTCAGACATCTCTTTCTATCCTGGTTAGAGCTAGTTTGTGGTGTTCTGTGAAGGGAGTAGTACACACCATGAGATCTTTAGTTTCTTGGCAGTTTTTCATGTGGTAGATGTAAAAAAAAAGAAAGCTTTGGCTAACTGTATTATTATTGGTTTTGTAGCTTTATAATTATGATGGTAATCACAAATTACGTAATATAGAGGAAAATAAGGATCGTTTGCGCTTCAAACATTCTAATACTGGTTCACTACGATACAGGCCAAGTACATCATGGACAGACTGATGTCCTGACATTTTCTTTGCTGGTATAACTTGGAACAGATTTTTCCATCAGTGATGAAAAAACTGTCCTGGCCCAGATGCAACAAAACAGGCCCAAACCATGTTGCTACCACCCCCACCACCACGTCTCACAAATGGAATAAGGTTATTTTGCTGGAATGCAGTAAATGTTTTTGTTCTCCAAATATAAAACCTCTCAATACTATATGTATATATTTGTATATATTGGTCTTGTCCATGTACATATGAAGCTATTACTGCACAAGGGGCTTAAAAGCAAAGGGTCACATACTTTTGTCACTGACAGACATGTAATATTGGACAATTTTTCTCAATAAATAAATGATCAAGTGTAATAAAAAATTTGTATAATTACACTGCTCACAAAAAAGGGAACACTAAAATAACACATCCTAGGTCTGAATGAATGAAATATTTTTATTAAATACTTTTACTTTTTTTACATAGTTGAATGACAACAAAATCACACACAAATTATCAATGGAAATCAAATTTATTAACCCATGGAGGTCTGGATTTGGAGTCACACTCAAAACTAAAGTGGAAAATCACACTACAGGCTGATCCAACTTTGATGTAAAGTCCTTAAAACAAGTCAAAACTCAGTAGTGTGTGTGTGTGTGTGTGTGTGTGTGTGTGTGGCCTTCACATGCCTGTATGACCTCCCTACAATGCCTGGGCTGCTCCTGAGGAGGTGGTGGATGGTCTCATGAGGGATCTCTTCCCAGACCTGGACCAAAGCATCCGCCAACTCCTGGACAGTCGTTGGTGGATGGAGCGAGACATCATGTCCCAGATGTGCTCAAACCCCCACCTGTGGATGACGGGCCCTCATACAACCTTCATGGAGTCTGTTTCTGACCGTTTGAGCAGACACATGCACATGCACATTTGTGACCTGCTGGAGGTAATTTTGCAGGGCTCTGGCGGTGCTCCTCCTGTTCCTCCTTGCACAACGGCAGAGGTAGCGGTCCTGCTGCTAGGTTGTTGCCCTCCTACGGCCTCCTCCACGTCTCCTGATGTACTGGCCTGTCTCCTGGTAGCGCCTCCATGCTCTGGACACTTCGCTGACAGCGAGCTCTGATTTCCTCTCATTTTAATTGGTATATAATACACAGGAATGGTGCGATCTGGCAGGTTTGCTATCCCAGGTACACTCACTTCTTATTAGGGTCGCGGGGAGGCTGGAGCCTGGAAGGTGGGGTGCACCCTGCACTGCTTGCCAGTCCATCGCAGAGCAACACACACATACATGCAACCATTTACACTGACACCTACAGACAATTTGGAACAGCCAGTCAGCTGAACTGAATAACTGAGCTGAACAAAGAAATGTCAAATTATAATTTTTTTATTGTTGTTGCTTTTTTCTGTAATTTTTTACAACTTTGTTTTATAGTAGATTAGGTTTGGCAAAGCATTTCAGCACTTTCTTTTTGTATCATTTTTGTAACATTTCGGTTCATTTCTCACTGATGTCTTGAATTGATGAGGGAAACTTGAACCACTCCATAAAGTCCGAAATATTCCAATAAGGTTAGGATCAGGACTCCGGGGTGCAAATACATTTGTGAAAATGATTCCTTATGCTTCTTGAGCCACTCTTTCACTATTTGAGCCGCATTTTTTTATCCACACCGTCAGGGAAGTCCGTTTATGGGAACCTGGTCTTTCAGGTCATCAGCTGACCTTGTCCTTGCCTCATTAATGACAATTAACAATGACTCACAAAATATCACAGTGCATTACTTCTTTTTGACCGGATAGGTGAATGATAGTTTGCATAGGTGCTGAGCATACACAACATGAATGTTCAGCCTTCACTTGTTGCACATTTTACATTATTTTTGGATGGGTTTGTGGTGGATCTGGAGCATATTCCAGTGCATGATGCAGGAAAACACCCTGGATGAAACAAGGCTCGCTCTTATAAGTGTTGTAAGTTTATTCAAGCACCTGTTCTATGATTTGGATCACAAACACCTCCTCCTTTCCAGGGTAATCAGTTTTACAGCCACCCCTCAGGGAAACCATGCCTGGGCCAATAAACTGCACATGCATGTATTCTCTTACTAAAACCATGCTGCTGCCTCCTGCATCTTTACTGACCTTTATTTCCCAGCTAACCTAGTATTCCAGGAAATCGTTTTAGGCCGTAGTATTTTGCTCGAGGTGCTCCATTCTGAGCCATTTATTGGCACACACCATGGTCTGCCTTAGAGAAGGCTGGAAATGTAAACCTTAAAATTGATCAGTCACAGGAGGTGGACGTGTCCTGATTCAGAACGTGGAACTGGAGTGTTTGAATAATACTTAGTTTGTTCTTCTGAGTAGCAGCACAGCGGCATAGTGGTAAGCACGTCCGACAATGTATTTTCTGTGTGGAGTTTGCCTGTTCTCCTCATGCTTTGGGTGAGTTTCCTCCAGGTACTCCAGTTTCCTCCCACAGCCTCAATACATGCACATTCGGCTGATTGGCTGTTCCAATTTGCCCCTAGGTGTGAGTGTGCCTTTTACGCTGCTCAGAGTCCCTGTCCCCTGACCCCGGCTCCACGAGGATGCTTCCGTTTGGACTTTGTATGTTCTCACAGTGCATGCGTGGGTTTTCTCTGGGCATTCTGGTTTCCTCCAACAGTCCAAAGACATTCACTTTAGGATTGATCACACCAGAGGTGCGATAGAAAAGTGAAAGATGTAAATTGAATTTTTTGCATCAGGACCCTTGTGCTTCACATGCAAGTGAATATTTTTTGACGTAAATACGAAAGTCACGTGAAGGTCACGCAACTAATTTGCGAGTAAGTTGCAGACGTTTCAGAGAATCTTCTGTCGTGAATTAGTCACGTTGGGTCCGCTTTTTGTTTTCAAACCATTTGCTTTTTGTGAATTACTAGCACAAACAAAATACAAATAAAGTACGAATGATGCCAAAATACACAGAATATGCCAGCAAGTCTCAAACTTTCCTTGCGAATGAAAAACAAATAATTTGCCAGCAAAACGAGAACTTAGTGAATGTGTGAGAAGAGTTTGGGACTACGCCGCGTCAGAGCCTTGCTTTGCAAATTTCCGTTTTAAAATGTTTGAAATTTTCTGCAATGAGTTTACCAACCAGGTGTCCAAAATGCGATGCCCCAGTTGCAGTGGCTTTTCTATCGCATCTCTAGTACATTCACCCCCTTAGGCTAACTGGCTGTTCCAAATTGCCCCTAGGTGTGAGGTGAGTGTGTGATGGCCCTGCAATGGACTTGCAAGCTGTTCAGGGTGTACCCATAATGAAAAATATCCACAGATTAATTTGCACCTGTAATCTGCTAATAATGTACCTTTTTGTTTTTTGCGCGCACACACACACACACACACACACACACACACACACACACACACACACACACACACACACACAGGGAGAAAATTCATGTATTTAAATTTATGATGTCTAAAAGTAGGGGACCGGTTATGTTTTTGATGGCGAAGGGCTCTGCTCTTCTCAGAAATGACCCGCTGAGCTGTAGTCCAGTTCTGCGCTCCTGCTTTCTGATTGAATCCCAGCACTCCGAGTTTAACCACAAGACTAACTTTAGTACGCGAGTGAGTCGTGTAAGCTGGTGTGTAAAAAGTGTAGCCAAACCAGATAGGAGTTGTAATGAGGTCTGATGTGTTTGGAGTATGGTGTGTGTGTGTATGTGTGTGTGTGTGTGTGTGTGTTTATTTATTCAGTGTTGCTGCTGATGGATGTGTTGTGGAGTTTTTTACTGCACTGACTCGACCTGTATCTGTTCAGCTCACTGCTCCACCTCCCTGCTCCTGCACTCACATTTAAACCTGAGAGTGGGCGTGGCCTGAACATCAAGTCTTCTTTATTTCTCTTTCTATCTTTTTCTATTTTTTTTATACTTTCTTTTTCTTCTTTCTCTCAATCTTTTTTTATTTTTTTCGCTTTTCTTACTTTTTTCGCTTTCTTTTTTCTTACTTTCTATGTTTTTTCTCTCTTCCTGTCTTTCTCTTTTTTCTTTTTTTCTAGCTCTCTCTCTCTTTCATTTTTTTCTATATAATCAGTTCTGTTCCTCTTCTGTCACCTGGCTGTGCTTTCTTTTCCCTTCCATTTCCCATCATTTCCTTTCCTTACTTTTCCTTTCCTTTTTTCTTTTCTGCCCTTTCTTTTCTATTTTCCCACCCTTGCTTTTTCTTTCCTTCTCTGCATTCCCTCCCTTTCCCTTCCCTCTGCTTGACATTTTTTACTCTTTCATTCACACTCCCTTCCTTTTTTCTTTATTCCTTTTTCTTTCCATTTCTTTTCTTTTCCTGTTTCCACTCTTCCCTCCCCTCCAGTCTTCTTTGTTTTCCCTCATTCCCATTAGTTTCTGTCCTTTCTTTACATTTTCTCTCTTTCATTCCCTTCCCCTCCTCTCTGCTTTCCTTTCTTTTTCTTTTTCCCTTTCATTTCCTTTTTTACACCCTTCCTGTTCCTTTGGAGGTTCCAGTCCTCATTGTCCTAAAAGAACAGCGCTCGCTCTCCCGTGTCTCTTTTTATTTCGGATGTGTTACTTGTACTGGTCTTCACTGACCTCCCAGCTCCAGCTTCCTTGCAGTCCGTCTCCCTCCAGCCGGGACTGAGCTGACCGGCCCGTCCTCGCTCCAGGATCAGCATCACAGGGGTGCAGAGAACCGTTCCTGCCTCGTCTAATGCACATTCCAGACACTGCTCTTTGCTTTTTGCCCCATTTTACTCAGTCACTGTAAATCTCTCTCTCTCTCTTTCTCTCTCTCACTCTATCTCACTCTCTCCCTCCCACCCATAATCTTTTTCTCACTTTCATTTAATATTGTACTCTCTCTCTCACAGTGTCTCCCTGTCGTTCCCTTTTTCACAGTCAGAGTCTAAAAGCATCTCCGAGTCATCGGGGGCATGGCGAATACGGTTTCTTTTGAAACGAAACCCCGGCTCCCCAGCCGCAGAAAGAGAAACATTTTGTTTCCATTATAGCTCCACAGCCGCCGTGCATCGCCCCAGAGCCACTCCTAATGGCCATAACACATTGAGACAGTGCAGCGGAGGTATGCACGGATCCCTGCGGCGAGGCGGCGTGCTGAATACGTCGCATTGCACCGCTCAGATGGAGCGTTATACAGCTGCACAGGGACCGGATTACTTGTTTTCATTAAAAAAAAAAAAGTGTAACAAACCGTGATGGATGTAGGATGTTTTTTTTAATGTTTATCCTGTGGTCATCCCTGTCATTCTTCACGCCAGAGCTGGTTTTGGCTCCGGCCGCCATGGCAGCATTTGCCACCCCGAATGTGAGCGAGTTCATCCTGTACCGTCTCCAAACCCTTCACTCTGACTAGAGATGCATTCAGCGTTCATTATTTAACACGAAACGTACTTAAAAAAATAATAATCCTGTACGCTCGAGTTCATCAAAACACAACAAGGTGCCGTTAAACCTCCGCGGTTTTGGATGGATGTTCCTCTGTTAGGTTCACAGCAGGACACACAGTTGTGAAGAGAATAAAGATCTGACTCGAGCGCGTAAACTGACGTTGAGCAGACTCACATCGGGATCAGCGCTCAGGGTTTCATCAGTCAAACCCTGATCTTGAGGTTTGGGCTGTTTGCTGAGTCTGAGAACTTTTTCTTTCCCCTTCTTAGATTAAACATGATATAGACTATCAAAGTGAAAGTCGTGACATTGTGTGGCTGCTTTTTTCTTTAGGAAAGAAAACCAGGCGATTTATCTGCTGTTTATTTATTTAGGGGGAAAAAAAACGAGGGAGAGGGAGAAAGCACACAGATTTCTTCATGGAGCATGAATGTTAATAAGAACCTTGTTAAATTAATAATAACTCTACATTAAATCTCAAAACTCGACTGTCAGAGAGAGAGAGAGAGAGAGAGAGAGAGAGAGAGAGAATGGGAAAGAGAGAGACAGAAGGAGGGGACTTTTTATTTTTCGCCCATAGCGAAAGTTTACTGACGCCTCTGATTATTCTAATTTCTAATTAATAGGCAGAAACGCTCGCAGGGTGACGTTTACTTATCACCAATTCCTTTCACCCGCTCGAGTGCCAGCCGCTCCACGCTCATCTGCATCGCTGAGCTGCGTGTGAGATCTCGCTTCTGCTCTCATCTTCTCATCAGGACGCACAGAAATGTATTTTTAAAAAAATTAAATAAATAAATAACCGCGGCTATTTATTTATTTATTTATTTATTGAAGTGCAAATCGGCTCTGGAAGGTTTATTTGCTGTTCATTCATCTTTGTTGATGAATAAATCTGAAGGTAGTTAATGTTTGCAGTTTGATTTGTTGTAATAACGTGCAGTAAACACTTTGTTAAAATTAAATTCGTTTCAATTGGAAAATGTTTAATTTTAGGGTCTAGATAACATTCAGGCTTTAAGAGGTCCCTCCGGGGTTGCCCGCTGACACTCTATAAGTAAATAACCGCTACTCGCTGAAGGCTAAGGTGGATATCACGGAGAAGTCCCTGAGACGGAATGCCGGGCCGAGGCGACCTATCCACCTTGCCTGAGGCGAATAATTGTTTTAGTGTGCACTACACAGGAACAGAAGGAAAGCAAAATGAAGGTTGAAATTAGGTTTTTAATGGTTTATTCTTATATTTGTAAAGCGTCACCATAGGCGGAGTGGATAATAAGCAGGTATTTTGGGCGAAGTATGACATGGGGAAATAAACGGTCGAGGGCGTGTTATACAAACACGCTCCGAGATTTAATTATTCAATACCTAAATTGCTGGTTCGGTTCCCAAACCTCCAGGACAAATGTGGCGGCAGGCGGAGTGAGCAGCACCTTCCCTTTTTTCTTCCTTCATGGCTGAAGTGCCTTTGAGAAAGTCACCTCACCCCCAACTGCACTCCGGGTGACGCAATGTGGCTGCACACTGCTCCGTATGTGGTGTGTGCGTGTGTGTGAGCGTGCGCGTGCTTACATTGCATGGGTTAAATGCAGAGCCAAATTTCCCTTAAGGGATTAAAGCAGTATATAAATAAATAACCGAGAGAAGTGAAATCCATGATCAGTCGTTTGTATTCCGACAGATTCCGAAGGAAAAACGAAAACTTGATAAGTGAACAGTGTAACAGACCCTCCAGTGACGCTGTAATACAGGTTTTTCTGAGTCGTGGCTAATTATACAGTGAATAAATGTTTAACAAGCGTCATATCTGAGCTTTGTTACACACACAACAAAACTTTAAGGAAAGCGTTTAAAAATATCTTCCCTCTCCTCCAGCCGTCGGAGGTGTTATTTGCTTTTCACCACGAATACAATTCTGATGCAACCCTGTGTAAATGCACAGCTTCTCGCACGAGCGCGTGTGTGTGTACGTGTACGTGTGTGTGTGTGTATTTATGTGTGTCTGTGTGTATCTTGTGTGTTTCTAGAGCACATGCCATGCTGACAAGCTGCAGATCACTAAGTGAAACAAAACACTCTTTAATAATTCACGAACCCCTCTTCTCTCGCTCTCTTTCTCTCCCTCTCTCTCTCCCTCTCTCTCTCCCTCGCTTGCTCATTCTTTCCCTTTTCTTTCTGACACATGCGTGCACCCACATATGCACAAACACACACAAATCCCTTTAAATCCTCTCTGTGTTTGAGGCAGAGAGCGGCTCTTTTTGTGATTCCGAGTCTTTTATCCACACACTGATCACTGGATGAAGCCAAAACATTAGGGTGTGTGTGTGTGTGTGTGTGTGTGTGTGTGTGTGTGTGTGTGTGTGTAGGGCTTCGTTTGTTCCCAATCTATCCCTCAGCTTTAGTTGATTGTAATCATGCTTTTCTGTAATTCACCCCCTCTCTCTTTATACTGTTAGCTCTTTTTGGGAGTGCGCCTGTTGCCCGGTTGTGTTTTTTTAGAATTGCTGACCTGAAATGTAATTGTACTTATCATGTGACTCAACGCGCGCACACGTGCATAATGCAGGTTGAATGGAATATTCATGAGAGCATAGTGTTTGGTGTCCAGCTGTACAGAGAAAGCAGTGAGACGCCGAAGTGAGCGAGGTTGGTCCAGAGAAGAGGACCTGGACTTCATTAGGCCTTCAGAGCGAGCTCAGACCCCATCAAAGAGAAATTCTTTCCTAGAATGTCAAGTGCGCCGGCCGATTCCAGTGTGCGTTTCGAGACAGTCAGCTGAGTGGTGTGTGTGTGTGTGTATGACAAACATGTGGGGTTGTCAGCTCGGCTGTCAGGTGTAGAGTTGATTAATGAGGACCTGGAAATGGTTACGTACGCATATCTCTTGTGTGTGTGTCTCTCTCTGACTCTCTCATCGAGTTTCTTAACTATTTATACCAGGATGCCAAGCACCGAACAAGGACTTGTGGGAGGGGCTATAAGAGATGCACACATTTTGTGGTATGAATGTTAAGCAGGGTGGCGTAGTGGTTAGCACGTCCGCCTCTCAGTAACAAGGTCACGGGTTCGAGTCCCGGGCTCAGTGAGGGTGTTCCTATGTGGAGTTTGCACGTTATCCTCGTGCCTGCGTGGGTACTCTGGTTTCCTCCCACACTCCAAAGACATGCACATTAAGCTGTTTGGCGGTTCTAAATTGCCCCTAGGTGTGAGTGTGAATGGTTGTGTGTGTTGGCGAGTTGTTCATGGTGTACCTCGTCTTTGCCCCAAGCTGGTTTTGATCTTTTTTTTTCAAAGGTAAGAGGCAGTAGGGGGTTGTTTGGTTCACAGGGAAGGGACACATCCCAAATTATTACACAACTTGGTACTAAGTATATAAATGAAATGTGTGGTTTGGGATGCAGCCAAGCTGTAATCACTTTTCCACCAAACTGTACAGAACAGCAATCATCAGTAAGAGTGTCTAACATTCCTGTACAGGCTCTGTGCCTTTTCAAATTTAGAGAAAAATATAACTCAGGCTTTAAAACTATTTTTGTTCCTGTCCTTAATTTAGTTTTGGCCAATCCCCACCCAGCCTTTGATATCATAGCCATTAATCCAGGAGAGTGAACAATCACATCACATGCTTTCTCATGAGGTCACGTAGGTATGTACGTAGCTACGGAAATAATTAGGAGACCACTTGTGAAGAGGTTCTGCACATTTAAATGGGGGTTTGAGCTGTAAACTAAAAGGCAGGACTGTGTTACTATTAAAAAAGCTTCCATATTTAAAAAAAATGATGTTGAAAATGGCTACTGAAAATCCGATGCTGGAAGTCAGCCTGATCTGTGCAAGCCCCGTGCTAATGTGGAGTCGACCATTTGGTATTTCTCTACGTCATGAAGGTTAAGAACGTTGACATCCTCTATTAGAGTCTAATCAGTGGTGGGTGGTCTGCAGCCCCTGGCCTTGAACCGTGCTCATTTTGAGTTAACGTTTAATACATGGGAACACCGCAGTCTGATTTTGGTTTGCTATTTAAGGGCAATATTGGACAATTATCCAGAGTGAATAATGGTGAACAAGCAGTGATAGTTTGCCATGGTTACTGATTATAAAATAATAGAATCTCAAGAAAATATGAAGAGAGCTACGCAGCATTGCCCTTATGTATTTAAAGTACTTTATTCAAACTTTGAGTTTTAAAAGATTGTTATGAAGAGCATGAGAGCATCATGATTGAGGAGGTGGCGTGATTATGGTTAAAAAAAAAAAGGCAAATCTCATTTTAATTTGCTTTTTTTCATGATTTTTGTAGCATATACTAAAAGTTTGAAAGATGCCTTTATGAAGCATGCTTATGTTCTGCTTACACCGTTCCTTTATGGAAATGGTATTCCCTCTGCACAAATGGTTCAAATTCTCCAGATCTCGATCCAGCCAAGCATCTTTGAAATGTGCTGGACAAATAAGTCGGATCCTTTGAGGGCCCACCTTGCAATTCGCTAGACTTAAGGCACCTGCTACTGATTACACAGTGCCAGATACCACAGCATTCTATCGGAGGTCTACTGAAGTCCAAGACTTGACGGGTCAGAGCTGTTTTAGTGACAATAGGGGACTTGGACAATAATGACAACAACGGCTGAAAAGCTACCTTTTTCAGCAGTGCTTAGACTAGCACTGTTTCATACGCACACACACAATTAAAAAAAAATAAAAAATTCTCCACACAACACCTATCCACTGAGTTCTTGACTGATGGTATACTTAGTCCGTGTCCTGACGAAGCAGTATAAGAATATATTCACTGATAATGACTTTAAAGCTCTTCTGTAAGTCGCTCTGGATAAGAGTGTCTGCTAAATGATGTAAATGTAAAATGTAAATAATAGGCAGGTGGTCATAATGTTCTGGCTGATTGGTGTATATGTCGGGATGTGTGTGTATTGTGATGCATGTCATGGTCCGTACGGAAAAGATATTTTTGTCTTCTTGCCCGCCTCTAATAGGGGAAGGTATGTGTAGCATGATACTTTGACGGAGAATTTAAAAACCGTGTAATCCCTCGACAAAGTGTTCGTTTCTTCGTACATGCTCAGACAGACGCCCTTCAGTGCCAACCATTTTGGAACACATCGCCTCGGAAACGCCTTGTCTGTATTGACCAATCACAGGCTTGGTCGGGTAGCCAACGAGTTCACTCAGCCGGCATGTTCACGCCAAGAGAAGCCTCTGCACTACGTCCATTTTCTCCACCGTTATGTCGTGTTGTTGGTGGAAGCCAGCCGAGCGTCGTCTCTGCGTGAAGCGTTCTGAGGTCTTCAGTGTCGTGACGGATCTCTGACAAACCCTGCATGCCCTGCTAGCAGCCACCTTTTCAGTGTTCTACCTCAAAACAGCACCTCAACTATTAAAGCGACTCGGCTCCCAGACATCTGTCCAAACATGTCTGAAAAGGTTTAAAACAACAAACCTGGCTGTACTTTTATTACACGAGAAACAAGTGCAGTTGTTTAAACCAGGGCAAATTCATTATCGGGTTTCTCCTCACTTTTCCCACTACCATCATTTGTTTTTCTTTTAAAACTCCTTTTGCCAAAACATCTCTCTTTTTAATTAAATTCATAAGTTGACGCAGTTTGCTCTCAGTTGGAGATCAGGTTAAGGACGTGAAGCACCGAAGACGTTATTCTTTGCCCCGTGATGAGGGGTTTGAATCAACTAGAGAGTCATGAATTGCATTCATAAAGAATTCTAAAACACTCACGCCCTTTACATGCTGCTCTTTCGTCCGTGTGTGTGTGTGTGTGTGTGTGTGTGTGTGTGTGGGTCCATTAATTAACATTTAATGACTTAAAATCTGCTTTTCCTGGTTGCTATGACAACAAATTTGAAAAGAATTTCCTGTTTGCCTGGGAGCAGAATCCGAGATTCTCCACATCACAGATAAACACTTTTATTGTTTCTTTGCTTTCTGGATCTTTATCACCTCGAGCCATGAGTCTCCCCAAAAAAAAAAAGGTAAATAAAAATAAAATCAACCCTACACAGTTTACTGAATATTGATGATGGTTTTTTTTTCCCCTCGAAGTGATTGGGGTAAAAATATGAATGGTTACTATTTATCAAATCCGTCAGTGTTTAATTGAATGTGAAATGAGGGGATAGGCACATTGAGCTTTTTCATTGAGCTGTCACGACATGATGAATGGATTGAGTTTGCGAAATGCCCATCTCTGCTGTCATTTATCAGCGCTCGCCTCGCGCAGGCTTCACAGCGGCCGCCGTGACAGATAAGGGAAGTTTTATGAGGAAAATTAGCCTGGAATATCACTCTAATGAGGTCGTTATTTATTTTCAGAGTCCGCACAGAAAACCTTTTTTTATAAAACCATTTCATTTCTTAATGTGCATCATAAATATTTATGGAATGCTGCATGGACGTTTTAGCTGACTGTGCTTTGAATGCATTTGTTTGCGGTTTGCTTGTGTATATATAGTTATATATTATTATATATTTGCGTTTATAGGATTATTTGTAATTTTTTCAACAGATCGAGAACCTCCAGGAGCAGCTGAAAGATAAAGAGAAGCAGCTGAGCAGCCTGAAGGAGAGGGTCAAATCCCTGCAGGCTGACACCTCCAACACCGATACCGCTCTCACGACGCTGGAGGAGGCGCTCGCCGAGAAGGTGAGTATCTCACACACACACACGTCAGGTTTTTGGTCATGTGACTCCTACACGGACCTGAGAATGAACTCTGAAAAGCCGGGAACATTCACCGATGATCCAAGCTTTGTACCGTACAGGCCGAAAGATAATTCGATGTTATTGTTGTTAAAAAACAGTCTTTATGCATTGACTTCATACAAAACAGCTTTATTGCATGATTGCAGAATAGATTGTATACGGAGTATGAAGGCAAATCATAAATTCTTTAGCGAATGCTCCAGTGTGCTGCCTGCTGGCATGTTTTTGTTTCCCAGAAACCTAATTGGTTATTTCGGTGTCACGGGTTCACCGTTAGTCACGGTGTGTGATCAGACAGTTACCTCACTCTTTCAAGTGATTTTACTGATTAAAATGCTTTTCATCACTTTTTTTTTTACCTGATCAAGTTACTCACGTCAGTGGTTTTCATTCCGTCTGTATCCAACTGTGACCGCACAAAAATGTTCACCCCTCCATCTGGACTCGCCCCTGACTCACGCTATAGCAACCTTGATTTCACCGCACACTGCAACGCGACTGCGGCGAAACCCTTTGGTGACGTGGTTACCATGAAGTTGCTCTGACTTTGTTTGTAAAGCTTTCATATATAAAAACTATGGCAGTGTTGACCCGAACCAACAACAGCAGCATAATACAAATACTGTCATTTATTCATTTATTCATTTTCTAAGCCGCCTAATCCTTATTAGGACCGCTGGGAGGCTTGTACCTCGTCTCAGCCGACTCTGGGTGAGGGGAGGGTCCACCCTGGACAGCTTGACACACCGTCGCAGAGCTGACGATTACAACAATAAAAGAAAGTACTCATAAAGCACTTTTTAACATATTAAATCAGATAAAACATATTAAATCAGATTTTTAATTTTATTAAGTTATGAAAAAGATAAGGATCATCTATTGGGTTTAATTCAGGTTTTTTAATGAGCTAAAACATCTGTCGTGGCAACTTAAGTATAAAATCGCTGAGAAAAATGAAGGATTCACTAAATTTTGAGGAACAGCGGTTGATAAATGAGTTTTGCAGGGTGGAGCCTTGCCATGAACCCTTTTTTCCCTTTTAAAAACAAAACAAAAAAAATATCTCCACCCTAAGTTCACAAGTTTTTCAGATTTCAGATCAGCTCCAGTACAGATCCGTTCTGTTTACTGGCTATGTCATTGAGCTGCCCTGTGTTTCCAAAAGAAAAGCTTTAACGCTCTTTGCTTGGTAGTAAAGGCGTTAGCAACCCGGGGAAGGATTTCATCACAACCAAAATCTCAGCGTGCACCTCTGCAGTGACTGTTAAGGCCACGGTTGTAATCTCCCCCGGTCCTTTGCCTGACTGCTCCTTTAATTTGGTTGTTGTAGTACAAGACATGCATGTAAGGTGCAGTCTAGGAGCTGACAAAAATTAAAACACCTTTACATATAATAAATTTACATTTGTGACCCAAACAAACTCACAGCAAAGTGGGTCGGAAATTATTAAACACTTTGTTGAACTTTAATGTGATTTTCTTTAAAGTTGCTTAAAAGGCTGAAGATTCCTGGCAGGTTTTTGGTTGGTTACTCCAAAACTAGACAATTAGGTTAAAAAAAAATATTGGTATAATTTTAAAGTTTAGGATATCAGCTGCAAAATGGCACCAGAAACTTAAAATGAGTAATTTTTGATTTAATACCCACAATGCTGTCACACATTTACGGTCCATGATTGCTTCTCTTAAACCCACTGAGACTTTTTCTTCTGTTGTTCGTGCTGTATGTGAAACCCATTTCTGTTAGACAGTTCTGTCATTCATTGACTCCTGTGTCCGTTCATTTGTTTATCTTTTTCCTTCTTTCTTTCCTTCCTTCTTTCCTTCCATTAAAAAAATTTTTAAAAATTGAGTTTACACACTTTTTTTTTATCACTTTTATTTAATATTGTTATGTTATAATAATCTTCCCGTTTTGCCCGTACTCTCACTAGAGACGTCCGGATTTGAAATTATGGGTTGGTTTCGGGTCGGTTTTCAGCAGGCAACCCGTTTTTTCATTTTCGGTTGCAGTTTTGTCTTTGAAAAGTGTCAAATTCTACAGAAGTATGAATAAATTTAATCTTGGAATGCACGTGAAGGATCGAGGCATCGCAATAGGAACTCAGAATACTTTTTCTCTCGTTAAACACAAAATATTAAACATGAAAGTGATACATTTTTACCTAAAGGTGAATAGAAGTCTTCCAAAAGAATGTAGCCCTCCTACCTTACTGAGATCCACATTCTGACCCAAATCGGAGATATTCCGTATCAACATGTGGCATTAGAACTGCACAAAGCCAGATGTATAAGAAATAAGAGGAAAATTTCCCACAGCTTTGCGTTTAATCGCTGTGAGTACAGAGCGGGTTAACCCATCTTAAGTGACTAATAAACACACGGGTCTAGCCGTTCTTTTGGGAGAGAGAGTATGACTAGCTTATTCACAGCTCAGATAGTTAGGAGACCCACAGAACCACTTTAACAGACAGGCTCGGGTCCGAAGCCTGTTTGTAACAGATTATGAATGATTTATTTGTTTTTGTTTGTATAATTTGTCTTGGTGTAAAACAGACACGACTCAGGTGATCACTTTGTGTTGGATTTCCTTCTTAGCCCTTGGAGTTTTATAATCCTTTTCATTCTTTCATCTGACAGCTCTCTTGATGAGATCATGTTTCCCTTCATTTACCTTCGTCCAACAGTATGTTGGGGTCTGTCTGCACTCACTTTTAACTGAAGACTAATTAGCATTTTTAGACTTGTGTTGGTGTGTTTTTGGAAGTCCACATTACAAGGTGATTCCATCGGGGTTTTTTTCCCCCTCAACACTGACTGCTTCTATAATTTTTTTCCTTTACTTCATCTGGAAAAAATACGGCCTTAATTACAATAATTACGTTTAACTTGTTTGATGCTTGTTTCAGAAAGCCAGATTGTTCATGAAACAAAAAATGTTTTGTGTCATATCTGTGATTTGTTTATTTGCTACGAGGAAAAAGACTTTTGGTGGTGGGGGTGGGTGGGGGGGATGTTCTATGAGTATGAGTGTGTGTAGGATAAAACGAGAGATGAAAGTAAAGATCGCTCTGTAGTGCGTCCCCATGTTAGGACTCGGGCAGCTTCTCCCAGAGATTCAGGTTCCTGCACAGTGGCACAGCTAAAGGTCAAATACACCGTCACTTCTCATCAACACCCTTTCAGCAGGTCTTATCATCGTCTGCTTTCCTGTGTGCATGTGTGGGGTCCCAGTCCACAGTGTTGCATGAGTCAGTAAGTCGGTGCAGCGTCCGGACCGTCTATGATCAGACGCTTTGAAGTTCACGGGTACGGAATACTGGAAACTTTTACTGGCCGATTATTGAGTTTGATTAGTTGTAGATTACTGACGTGACAGTACTGGTACATCAATGTTTAAATTTCTTACCCCACAGCACCTACTTATATTTCTACTCGTTCTCCCTCTCAGGACATCCGTCATTATATTGGTCTCCACCAGCAGGAGGTGAAGGGGTTTCGCTTGCCCTTTCATATCGCTAATTCTTAATATGTTCTGAGCTAGCTAAATATTAGTGAAGTGAAGATGGTGTTCTCATTGTAACAGATCAAAAGAATCTTTCAAAGAATAAGCATGTGTCTGTACCTCTGGGAGCACTGAGTGTGAGGTGGGAACACACACACACACACACACACACACACACCAATGCAAATCTCAGGGTGTTTTATGGAGGTACACTGAGGAATCCAACGTGGAAACAGGGACAGCGTACGAAACTCTGTAGACAGTAACCCGAGCGCTGAATCATACCAGGGACCCGAGAGCTCTGAGGCAGCCGCGCTCCTCACTACACCTCTGATATTGTTAACGCCTCTGGATAAACTCCACTAGGAATACTTCAGACGTTTCCCAAATGCTGGTGAATTCTCTATCTTAGAATTCCTGCTTCGTTCCCTAATCATGTTGACCAGACTTCAGCCAGATCTGTGGCTGTGATTCATTAAAAAAATAACCAGCATGCCTCAGGAGAGAAGTTAATTCCTCAGCAGTACTTGTGCATGTTGCAGTGATTTTCTGCACATAGTTTCAGAGCTTAAACATTAAGGAGCTCTTCCGAACACTATCCACTCGGGATAAATTTCTGTTTTCAATTCCCACTCCACTGGAGGAGCCATGATCACGGTGGCGTTCCTTCAGACCATCGAACTGCAGAAATGACGTGACAAGAAACGTGGGACAAGTTCAGATTTAAGCCTTATTTTATTTATTTATTTTTATTTCTTGATTGAATTCATTTACAGTCCGGCACGGTGACGCAGTGGTTCACACGTCCGCCTCACAGCAAAAAGGTCCTGGGTTCGATTCCCAGGCTCGGGGCGTTTCTGTGTGGAGTTTGCATGTTCTCCCCGTGCTTGCGTGGGTTTCCTCCGGGTACTCCGGTTTCC
>JBCNYG010000022.1:4500150-4527584 GCA_039654305.1 Porochilus rendahli | reverse complement strand
ATGTTCTCGCCGTGCATGCGTGGGTTTTCTCTGGGTACTCTGGTTTCCTCCCACACTCCAAAGATATGCACATTAAGCTGTTTGGCAGTTCTAAATTGCCCCTAGATGTGAGTGTGAATGGTTGTGTGTGTGTGTTTGCCCTGTGATGGCCTGGAGAGCTGTTCAGGGTGTACCCCCCCCTTCACGCTAAATTAGAATTGAGTGGCTTAAAAAAATTAACGAATGAATTAGTTAATTTTCAATTCGCACTAATTTAAAAACACAACGTAATTTTAAAGCTTTTATGCGTCTTATACACTACATATTGTTTGCTTTCTCCTTTAATATGTTATAAGTGTTAGAAGTTACTCATGAGTTGAAGCTAGGACTTGAATATCGTCAGTGAGAGGGTTAGTCTTTAATTAACTTCTGTAATTATCTAAAGAGGTACAACAAGCTGAAATGATTCACAAAATAAAATCGCTCCTGGTTTTCCCTGCGAGGATTCCCGTAGTGGAAACGGCCCTATTGTTTCACCTGTAATGGAGAGAGCGAGCCGTTCACTGCAGGTTGACCCGAGTACAGCGGTCCCGACGCCGGCCAGCGCTGTCTGATGAATATGAATTAGTTTGAACCCTAGAGGTTCTTACTATTAGTTTAGGTATCTGTGGTCTGGCTCATAGCGTAGCGACCCGACTCTTTTCTCCTGCCTTGCATCTCTCACACACACTCACTCTCCAGTGTTCAGACCTCCTCTTCCTCTTCCCCCCTCTTCCTCTCACCCCCCTGAACAGTGTTGCACGGACTCGGGGCCAGAAATTGAATTTGTCAGCCGTCTATTTGGAGAGAGAGTACAGCGCTTTCGCTCTGAACAGCTCCAGTACAGAAACACGGCTCACAAATAAGCCTCTGTGTTCTCTTATGGATGGCAGATGTATTATTACCTCCACACAAGATGGTGTTGATGGTGGTTGTGAGTCAGTTTGTTTGTGAAGAAACTCCCGACCACATCCAAACACTGATTCTCACCAAACTTGGTGGGGCAGTGCTTTATCTGGATCTTAGAGATCATCTGATTTTGGAGTGTTTGGTTCGAAGGTGAATTTCAGAGCAAGGTCACAAAGTTCTGGAATTTGAGCACTTATAAATCCGAAACGAGTGCTGATGGACATGCCGTTACTATGGAACACTTATATACATGGACTTTCAAATGAAACGATCCTGTAAAACACGGCCGTTGGACAGCTGAAGTTATGGTTATATGTCTGTCTTATGTATGTATACAATATCTGACATATATTTTAAAAAGCAATTAAACACAAATGCTATGTTGCAACACATTACTGTGCAGTCAGCATGATTAACTCTTCACAAACTGAACTTTTAGGTTGTAATAATGATAAAAACGAATAGCCTTATTATTCCTAATTAAACAAAAACCTTAGGCTAAAAATATATTTCTTTGTGTTTTAAGTTAATCAAATTAAATAACTTAATGTTTGGCCTAATAAAAAAAGCAATCAAATCTAAATTATAAATAATTTTGTGTACAAACTATAATAAAATTGTGTGAAAACTTATAATAAATATCTAGTCTTGTGTTGATTTATTTTGCACTATGGTCCTGGAGAAACACGGTTTGCTTTCAACTGTGTACTCTACCAACTGTTTATGGTTGAAATGACAATAAAAGCCAGTTGGCTTGAAAATAATAGGCTGGTCGGCCCGAATTACGAACCAGCGTTCGTCAAATTCCTGCTTATTTGCAGCGAGACTTCATTGACTTGAAGTGCCACATTGCTCATGCAGAGCTGAAGCCATAACGCAAGCCAAAGTGCGGAGCTGTTATTAATAGGAGTGCACATGGCACACTGTAGGGTTGATCTTACACAACGATTAGTCTCACGACCAAACACTGTGAATCTTACTGTTGTAACAGAGGGGACCAAACGAACCATTCTCAATATAAGCTTATATTTAAAGAATAGAGGTGTTGGTCATCCTTACAGCATAATCTGTGCGTATGTAATGCATTTAAGCTAAACGGATGCTTATTTTAATATAAATGAATGACATAAATGGAACAGCCAATCAGAAAGGCAACATGTTGGGGGCTCCGACTGTCAACCTGGAGATCGCAAGTTCGAATCCGGATTGATGCCACAGCCATCCGTGACCGGGAGTCCATGGGAGCTCTTACAGTAGTGAGGAATGGCATACGCTCACTTCTCTGCCACTCACAGCGATCACCAGCCAATCATGGGCGTCTGTGAGCTCATTCGTACGAGGGGGCGGATAGCGATTTCCCTCCAAGTGTGTTAGGCCGCCCCCAAATGCGCATGGTCAGCAGTTCGAAAAGAGGCGGGCGAAGGCGTCGCATGTCACGGAGCATGTGCTTGCTGGTCGCTGGTCGGTGGTGGTCGTGCTATAGGGAGGGCAAAAATTGGATACGGGTATTGGGAATTGGACACCACTAAAATTAGGAAGAAAAATGGGTGGGGGGGAAGTTAACACGTCTGTGAGCATGCCCAGAGTCGTAACACTTGCGCGCGCTCTTTAAAATCAAGCATGAACTGATGTTGCCGGAAGGAACCGCTGATGCACCCAAATGAGGATGGGTTTCCCTCCTGAGCCGGGTTCCTCTCAAGGTTTCTTCCTCGTGTTTTTCCTTGCCACTGTCGCCGCGGGCTTCTCGTTAGAGATCTGAAGGGGGTTGTAGAAAAAGGTCTAAATTACTTTTACTATGTAAAGCTGCTTTGCAATGATGTCAGTTGTAAAAAGTTCTATACAAATAAAACTGAATTGGATTGAATTGAATGTCATACGTGATTTAGTTTAAGTAGCTAGAAACACTAATTCACCACAGGTACCCTTTAAGTTGTCTTTACAGTATATTTTAGTCACACGTATTATTTTATAGGTCAGTATTAGGCTATTTATTTCCTCTAATGTAAATCCTCAGCTCAACTGTAGGTGTGATCTGGCATTATCAGGCAACACTAGTCTGCAAAATGAATTAAAATACAACAGAATGAACACTGACACTGAGAAGAAAATTACTTAATGCCAGGGAAATTATCTCGCTGCATGGACAGATAATTTGACTTGACAAGAAATCTTGGAATTAGTTGGTTCCAGTCTAGGAATAGGTTTAATAATCTCCTATAGGAAATACTAGATCATTTTGCCTAAGTTTAATGTAGTTTTAATTGCCTAGATCTAATTTTTTGCAGTCTCATAGGATCCCACTTCATAAACTCCGATTACTAATATAGGAAATTATACGTTAGTAGTTGTTAACTACTTCTGTATAAATTACTATATTGGTGAATGATACGAACTCCTTTACTCATGTAAATGACAGAGGAGTGCACGATTGTGTGTATTAAACAATAAACATCGCACAAAATGAACCGAACCTGCATGGTGCATCCAGAAATCATCGTTTTGTTGCACATTTTTCTCTGAGGATCGGGTGAATCCTTCCACGCATTAAACTGTGTCTGTTACTGGCAGACAGTGTATCTGAACTGCTATATTAGTAGCTATAACTCGTGTATGCGGGGATGGAGCTTTGCTCACAGTATAGCTCGTCTGTGGAACAAGCTACCAGTTATTAGTTTCCCCAGACGAGTTCATCGTCTCAAAATGTCGCCGGCCGTATGTGGTTTATTGCCAAACTTTGACCAATCAGATATTGATTAGCCATATACCATGGTGGTGAAACTCATTTTCACTGAGGGTCACATCGCAGGCTGAATAATTGCTATTAATATAATAATCTATTCAAAATATTGTTTTGGTTATGCACTTGTCTTCTTTTCCTTTATTCACTTTCCCTTTTTGACAATGCTTGATGATGACGAGGTAGCATGCAGATTTCTAGAAAAAGGTTGGCTCCACCTAGTGGATGGATGATGAATAACATTTTATGGTAATAGTTGATGCAAAGAATGTACGATAATCATGTACTTTAAAAGCTCTCACGGGCCTTCAAAAAATGAGTTGGAGGGCCAGATTTGGTCCGCGGGCATCGTGGTTGACACCTGTGCCGTATACTAATACTAGTAAGACATTGTTATGCAACATGATTAATGGTAGCAGTAAACAAACCAATGTAACATGTTTGTAGTTGGTATTCATTAAATTCAGAACAGATACACAGCTACAAATATAATAATAAACCCGGTTTCTGCTGCTGCTACCTGTAAGTTCAGCCTAAACCCCCCCAAAAAACAATTATCTCTATCCACTCACTGTAGGTGCGTACTTCTCAGAAACTCTTAAGTAGATATGGTGTCAGGGAGGAGGGCTCTCCTATCCCTCATCTATATGTATAAGACTCGACCCAAATTTCAGTGAGCATCAGTGTATTTATACTCGAATGTGAGTGTCATATCTTATACTTCAACTTCATCCATTTACAGGTGACATCCCACCACACCTTTGTTAACAAACTGACTTCACAACACACACTCTCCTCACTCTGGATGTCAGCTGTCTAGATCAAAGTTGCAGTGCGAGACGGAGTCGGAGCCTGTCTCACAGAGGAGTCACGCTCATTGCAACAGCTTTGGGAAAGTGAAAAAAGTATATCTGAAAAAGCACTTTGTTATTTGTGTCCACTTCGGCCACTCTGCGTGTGAGTTTTGGCCTGCGAGGGTGTGAAAGAGCCAGAGGTCGAAGGCTCTCTGCGATTCCAGCAGCATGCTTTCACAGGCCATCGACAGCGAACACACCCTGCCAGAAAAACACCACTTCAAACCTCTTTCTGTTTCAGCATTATTGCATTCACTGCCCATTTCCCCCCGTCTCCCACTCTGTCTTTCTCGCTTTTTCATTCCCTCGTTCTCTCTCACGCATGCACAGTCTTGATAAAAGAGGTGCTTTCTGTGCCTTGTCATTATCGTGTATGAGCTCGGCAGTTTTTCAACCATGAGTGACTCTGGTGGGATGGACAGAATCGGATCTGACTCATTTCACCTGCGCTCGGTTCACTCGAGTTTCCAAAAACACTGTGTTGCGGCTTTGCTGATGGTTCTTGACCAAAGTTGACACAAGTATGAGGTTAATGAATCACGCTTATTCTTTCACTGCTTTTTTTCTGTCTCTGTCTCTCTCTCTCTCTCTCTCTCTCAGAGCAGTTTGAGATTCATCAAACATTGCTTTTTGAAACAGTAGATTGTTCGAGGTTCTAGCAAAAGCATTGCATCTGTACTAAACAGATCTGCTTTACACTGCAGTGCTGTTTAATCCCTGAATCTGATTGGTTGATACATTTTAGAAGATATTCTTACTCCCTAACAAGAAAGAGAGTGCTTACAGCTACTACAACTTGTCACATGAAGGTTCTAGATCATTAAATGTAATTTTTTACTTTAGATTATTTAAGAAGTATGGGCCACTTTGTAATTAATAAAGTTATTCATAAATATTTGTAGTGTAACTTTGTCGTAGAGGCCTGGTGGTTAAGGCAATGGGTTACTGATTCGATGGATTGCCGTTCAGTTCCCAGTTTCACCACTGTTGAGCTCTTGAGAAAGGCCCTTTGCCCCTATTTCGTGTTTCTGCTCCTTTCCTTTGGTAGTAAATATGTGCATGACATTCAATAGGTCCATCATGCTGTCTTATTTTCTTTTTAGTCTTTGCTCTAAGCTTCTTATTTGTGTCTGTGGTGAGGCAGCCATTTTAGAAAATAAACTAGAAGAACGTGTGTAGAGTACCCCTGCAGTTCAGCACGGATAATGCAGCAAATAGGTCCTACATGGGTACTGATTCTAATGACCCATGTACTCGACGACTTGTATGTTCTGTAGTACGTGGATGTGAGCAAATTAGAGAAAACCCCTCTTTTTGAAGGATTTGGAGAGATGGGTGGGGTTTGACCTTTTAAGGTTGTTCAAGGTCAAAGGAATTTGTCGCATTTGAAAGTCCATATTAGGTTCCCTATTAGTTTTCCGAAGTAAAATACCACTTGTTTCGAGCTCATAAGCATGCTATCTCCAAAACTTTGTGACCTTGTTCTAACCTTCACCTTTGACCATGACATTGCAAAATCAAATCATACCTGGGTCTCCGGTAGGGTAGTGTCCCCAACAAGTTTGTTGAAAATCCTTGCATGGGTGTGGTCAGGATTTTGTTCACTGACAAACACTGGCAATTACAATACCACCACCAAAAATCAGTTTTGGGTGGAGGTAGCAAAGCGTGGTGGCTCCACCCCTTCATCGACATAGCTGCAACGTGCGAAAAATTACTAGAGCCCACATACTGCACCATTCAAGATCCCACAGTTATATCTGTGTCTGAAGTGGCGCAGTATGGCTTGAGATCTCTTTTTGTTGGTGAACCGGCTGTATGGCAGCATCCAGCTGTATGTAGCCTGTTATGAGTTTTTACTGGAAATGATGTGAAGACTGATGTGGTGGCTCAGTGGTTGGGGCTCTGGATTAATGATCTGAAGGTCGGGTTCAAGCCCCTCTACTACCAAGCTGCCACTGTTGGGCCCTTGAGCAAGGCCCTTAACCCTCATTTGTGTAAAACTGATTAAGAAAATTTAAGTGTCTCTGCAAAAGAGTGTGTGCCAAATGCCTTAAATGTAAAATGTCCCTATAGAACATGCAACAATTTCATCACAACCTTTATTTCTGTTTTAATGAGTCAATACTAACACCATCTTACCTAAACATTCCCTCATGTAAAATCTGAACCAGTTTCTCCAGCTGTCTGAGGTAACGGCGAGGGTGTTGCTGTGTTTGTTGTGTGAGCAGGAGCGAATTATCGAACGTCTGAAGGAGCAGAGAGATCGAGATGAGAGGGAGAAGGGAGAAGAGCTGGAAACCAGCAAGAAAGAGCTAAAGGAGCTTAAAGAGAAAATCAGCCTGCTGCAGGGAGACCTGTCTGACCGAGAGGTAACACACACACACGCACACGCGCGCGGTAATTTCGTCACAGCTGGTTTCTCGGACAGGCATGTAGGAGACCTCATCGATTGACTGACAGTGAAACCCAGACAGGTTTAATAAGCCTTGAAGGTTGAAGTTGCTTTTGATCACGCCAGAAAGATGGAACTGAGTGTTGGGATATAATTAACCAGATTGAGATTGAGGTGCCCTCAGTGATCACCCCAATCAACCCACAGGGGAAAGAGTGATCAGTATGCCCACCTTTTCAGTTTTGTCTCCGAATTCTAAACTTCTTCTTTCAGTGTATTTGTGGCTTCTTGTTAGATCCCGCCCATCAGGATCTATAGGAACGAGTTCCATCTGTCATCCTGTCCGTCTCTCCTTCACACTTAAGTTTCCGGACATTCACTTGCCGTGTACCGCAGCTGGACTTTCAAACTTGATATGCTGGGTCACTACTATGAGTGCTAGGATGAGTTTGTGCGTGAGTGACCTTGACCTACTTTTCAAGGTCACGGAGGCAAAGCTGCATATTAGGTTTCCGGGACATTTAGTTGCCGTGCGGTGAATCTGGGGCTTTCAGACTTGCTACTCTTGTTCTACAGTTGCAGATTATAAACTGGTCCTTTTGGTGGGAGCATCTGGACCCCTGTGGTCTCTTTTTATTTAGGGATTTCAGTTCTTTATATGCTCCCATGGCAACCAATTTATGATGTGGATAAATTATTTTATGGGTGGTGGTTGTTTCCAGGCCAGATTTCTTTATCAGACTTGACGGTTATTTCAATTAGCTATGTAGGATATTTTGGGAACTTTTTTCTGAACTTTCAATTTTTACGTTTCCATGGCAGCCAATTTAACATGTAAATTAAGTGTGGTGTTGCTTTCCAGGCCAGAACTCGAAAAACCATTTGCCATTTCTGATTATTCCCCCAGCATGCAATACGGGTAAATAGTGATCGGTTTGTCCGTGCATGAATGCATATGTCCGTAGTCATTTCAATCCCGGTCCAGAGTTCAAAAACAAATTTCTTCAAACTCGGGCAGCTACGTCTACGAGGCAGTGTATCCCTTTAGATATTTGGGGATTTCTGCAGTTAATTTTTTTCTGACGTGGAGGCTGGGGAGATCTGTCATTACCTGCTGACTTGTTTTAGTATTAACTTCATGGAACAAGATTTTTTAAAATAGATTATTTTTATCCGTTTGTTAACCATGACAGAGGCAGCCAATCATGTGGCAGCAATTCACAGAAAGGGAAAACACACTGGTCACTGTGGACTCTATATGAAAAAAAAAAACAAAAAAAAAACTGCACAGACCTCCAGGATAAATACTGCTTCTCTGTCACCCCCTAGAGAACTTTCAGTGATGTGATACATACGCTATGTGTACCAACGTTCCAATAAAAACACTGATTGTACCTTTTTAAAGGATAAATTCTACTGCGAGGAAGCAGCATCAGGACATGACGCACACTATAGCAATGCCTCCTGAGCCATGCGTTCATCCTCAGAGGATCTAAAGCGTAATGAAAACAGACAGGCTGGACACACTGTCAGTACTACGTGTGTGTGCGCGTGTGAGAGCGCAGGACAGGAAGATGAATGGTGGTGCCTACATGTGTCGGCTCGGCCCCTTTTCCAAGCCTGCTGCTCGTTTCTCTTTCTGTCCTCGGCTCACTCTATCCGTCTCGTTTATCTGTCTGATCCTAAACACACTGGAGGGCTCGAAAGTCTGTATGCAAATGCACACCCTCCCACACATGCACCCCGCAGCAATGAAATGTACAGATGCTATACTTCCCAAATCTATTCTCCTTCTGCGTGCAGATGATTATTCATACTATTCATGTTATTCCTGCGGGAACGCACAGGACCACTTCCTGACTCAATCGCTTGCTTTCGGAGGTCAGAGCCGGGCACGCGTGTTCACTGCATCCGTGTGAAGGTGCTATCCAGAAGTGTGTGTTGTTGGGTTTTATAAATGTTCCACACGCAGTTCAATATTTCTCAGTATGATGAAACCCGAGGCCGTGCAATGTGGGGTCGAGATAGAAATAGAAACGTGACGCTGGTTGAATCTCACAGGATTATCATACTTTGTAAAGGGAATAATTTGTTCACTGTTTACGTCAATAGACGTAATAGGGCATTCGTAGAGCACTAATAATTATAGAGGTATTAATTATGCTAGTTTTGTAGCCTGCCAGTGAAGCTGGAGCAACACGTAAAGATCGCTGTATGTTGTCTTGTGTCGTTGGCCGTCCTCACACTTACTTATAATCCTCAACACCTCCTCGACCAGTCAGCTTTATTTCAACCAGACTTTCACAGAATCGTATTTACATCATACCGGTGTGCACTTCGGTTGCGTAGTGGTTGGCACGTCCGCCTCACAGGACGATGGTTCTCTCTAGTTTCTCTGGATAAGAGCGTCTGCTTAATGCTGTAAACGTCCCGGGCTCGGCTTGTGTGTTTGTGTGCGGAGTTTTCATGCTCTCCCCAGGCTTGCGTGGGCTTCCTCTGGCTACTGTGGTTTCTTCCAACAGTCCAAAGATATGCACATTAGGATAATTGGCTGCCCTAAATAACCCCTAGGTGTGAATGTGTGTGTTGGCCCTGTGATGGTCTGGTGAGCTGTTCAGGGTGTTCCACACCTTCGCACAGTGTTGCCTGAGAAGATCCTAGTTTTTTTAAGCTTCCTAGTTTTTATGCCTTTTTAATCTAAAAGTGTAACTTCAGTGCAACATTTTCAGCTAGTAGATCATGTAGAGTTTTTTTTTTTTTTTTTTTTAATTTTGGAATCATAGTCTGCCCATATGCTCATGCTTTATGAACTGTTATTCAGGTAACCATAACAACTTTTCAATTACTCTTGTTTTTCCTCTCCGGTTTGTGTTCGACTAATCACGCGGATGAGTGACACACACCTACAGGAATGCTCGGCTGTGTATTATCTATGTAGTGTTTCCGACTACTGACCTCTCATTCGAGTTCCCTCAGCGTCACCGCTAATCTTTCACGTGAAGCACCCATCGTTCTCTGCTCCTGTTTTCTTCACCAGCGCCACGACAAGGATTGGGGGAATGCGCCGCGGCCATACAAACGCCACGAGTGTATTTTGGTACACGGGGTGGCATTCGAGTGTGAAATTGCGGGCTTCTGTGGTTGAAAGCGGGAAGCGGCAGGAAAGGGTTTAAGGACGGACGGCTGTGGAATTCATCGTGAATGTAAAAGCCATTGTGCTGTATACGTACAGAGAGTACAAACCGTGTTCTTGTGCAGCACAGTGTTTATGATTTACATGTACATGGTTTGAGAAGGAGGAAAGCGTGTGTGTGTGCGTGCGTGTGTGTGTGTGTGTGTGTGTGTGTGTGTGTGTGTGTGCGTGCTCTGAATCATGAAGCATGTATATTTGAGTATTTTTGTTATGCATTCATGTACAAACTGCGCCCGCTATCCATGTCATGAGGAGTGAAGATGGGTTCTCTTTTAAGTCGTAATGTTCTGTGAGTGTTTCCTCTTCTCTCTCGCCTCTGGGTTGCTCATGATGGATCTGAATCTACAGTACATCCGGATATCTGTAAAGCTGCTTTGGGACACTGCCTATTGTTCAAAGATCCACACAATTAAATCGAAGCGAATGTTATAGTTTGTGGTCCGGCTGAAGGCAGAGCGAGGCAGCTGGTTAAGTTTTTGGGCTGCATGTTTACGCATGCTTGGGCTCACTTTGTTTCTTTGTAATGAGGATCTGCAGCATGACGTTAACGCAGCCTCTCGGCTAATTTGCTGGTTTCGATTAACATCTCTGGCCTTGTGTTTTGCCATTTTAGGAGTCATGATTTTCTTTTTCTTTATTTCTTTATTGCTTTTTTTGGGTCAATGTACAGATTTTCAAGTATTAAATCACATAACTCTCTCTCTCTCTCTCCTCGTCTCTCTTTCTGTCTCTCTCACTCTCTCTCTCTCACATTCTTCCCGGCTGTGCCAGACATCTTTGTTGGATCTGAAGGAGCACGCCTCGTCACTGGCCTCATCGGGTTTGAAGAAGGACTCCAAGCTCAAGAGCCTGGAGATTGCACTCGAGCAGAAGAAAGAGGAGTGTATCAAACTGGAGAGCCAGCTCAAGAAGGTGAGCGAGCCTCAGATGTGTCAGCGGCTCAGAACTGAGTGCCAGCAGGTTTTACTAATAGCAGTGAGTGTTCCATCGTGCAAAGTGTTTTACTGTACACTCATTTCCATCACACCGTTAACGTCTATCTGTAGGATTATAAATAACGAGCCTCAGTGCTGGTGTGAGTAATGAAATCGCTTATATTTAACAATTAATCCCCCAAGACTGAGCTGAATGATTGTTTTAGTAAATACTACACGGGAACATGGGCACAAAACGAACACCAAAACTCGATTTCTAGGCATTTTAGTTTTAAACATGTTTAAGTAGCTGCAGACGCATACAAGCGGTATCGCACACTCACCCATCTGCTGAACCTCTTAATCCCACTAAGGTTGCAGAGAAGCTGGTGCCTACCTCAGCCGACACCTGGTGAAGGCAAAGTACACCCTGGCCTGACCCTACCTACCTGACCTTCATTCCAATTCCTAACCAGTGTCGCGGGGAAGGCTGGCACCCATCTCAGCTGACTCTGGGTGAGGGCGGGGTACACCCTGGACAGCTTTCCAGACCATCACGAGGCCAAAACACACACAGAACCATTCACGGTCATGCCAAGGGGCAATTTGGAACAGCCAGTTAGCCTAATGTGCATGTTTTTGGACTGTGGGAGGAAATCCACACAAACTATTTTGGTGGAGTCCACGCAGAAATGCCCGTGGCCATGAGTCGAACCCCTTTGCCATGAGGCGGACGTGCTAACTACTACGCCACCATGCCACCTACAGCTGTGTAACTGCATCTCTTTACCTCTCTTTCAGTTCAGTTAAAAATGTCTGTTTAGACTCGTTCAGAAAAGAAAGAAAACGCCATGAATGTATTTTATTGTATACTTCCCAGAAACAAAGAAAAACAAACTTAAACATGAATTTTATAGTTTGCCTTCCATTGTAAAACATGACGGTGATGATGTCGTCACTTTCTCTGTGTGTGTCCGTTGTTTTGAATCAAGCATTATCCACTTGGAATAAAGTTTTTTTAAAAAACAGAGGTGGTGGACCAATCTGATCGCCCCATTCTCATGTAGTATATACCAATGATTAAAATTGGTCTGATGTACAGTACTGTTGTGGGAAATAAGAGTGAGTGATGTCATATTTCCATGGTAACATTTGAACCAGTTTCTTAAACATCCAGTTCAGATAAAGGTGTAATAACAGTTTTGTGAAACATGACGACGTGCACTTTTCAGTTAGCAGGCAGTCCGGGTCGGAGTCGTACTATTGCGTAATACTTTTTAGTCATCGTATATAATGAAAGTGTTTTATACCCTCCTGATTAAAGAACCGAAACGAAACGCCAACCCATTTTGTACTGATGGTCACATGATGCAACTTTTGGATCCAGCACCAACGCTACCATGAAAACACGTCACAGCTTCACTCCTCTACTGATAGAATAACAGGTCCAAACTCGCGCTTAGTTTCTACTAATGTGAAACACTGCGAGTTCCCCTCAGCCCCCGTATTGATACTCGCTACTGCATCAGTACGTCTTTACAGGTACAACGTGGGTTCCTTTTCTTCAAATAACTTCTTAAAATATTTAGATTTCTTAAAAATAACTTGTAAAAGAAAGGAACGTGTGTTCATAGCTGCTCTCGACTGTAAGTGCTGAGAGTAATGTAAGTGAAAAGAACTTTGTTTTTAGTTCTGCAGCTATAAATGAATAAAAAGTACATTATGCTGAGAATTAAAAATGCAATCTCTGGGTTTGTCTCTGTTTACTTCAGCCTGCATCCCATCGTGTTGTTGATTATTTTCCTATAACACCCTGAAGTGTTTTATTCCTTATCAATCACCTGGGAATAATATTCTTCTTCTCGCTCTCGTTTTCACCCCTCAGTCTCTCATTCCTTCATTCACTGCTCATGTAATCCCCCCCCCCTCTTCTTTCCTAAAGCACACTGAGCACATATCAGGCCGTTCCTCCAATCTCGTAAGTGCATCCGGATGTGGAAAGCCTGCCTCTGTGTGCGTGTGTGTACGCGTGGCTGCCAAAGGAATCTTACGAATGTGTGAGTTGTGAGGCTTCGCTTGCATGAGCTCCAGGCTTATCTGATGTTTGTTTTTGTGTGCGCACAAACACAGACAGACATCGAGAGAGACCGAGGAATCGAGACAGATTTCAGATTTGCACAGTGTTTGAGGCCTGCCTGCATGAGCCCGTCTCTTATCTAAAGCCTCACGCTGATCCGGGTTTAGGTTCTCCACAGTGTAACATGGTTTGCAGCGTGCTGTGATGTGGCTTATATCCGCTGTACATGTAGTCCTGCTTCTGCGATCGGCTTTGTTTCCTCTCCTTTTTTTTAAGCCGTATTTTGTACTGACTGGTACGTGAAGACGTCTGCATACAAGTAGCCACATGGAGGCGGCGTTTATGTATTTGTCTGAATGTCCGTCCGTCTTAAACCTGTCATTTCCCAGCACTGGAAAATATGTTCATGGGAAATACAGTTGTGCACAGCGCTGGATTATGTTTCTCGGTGCTCAGTGGCTTTGTGGATGTGTCCAGATGCCGTCCCATGGTCCAAAAGCAATGAAAAGTGTTGGCGAGCGCACTCCAGTGGTCACACAGGTCTCATAAAAAGTGTGTAAGCGATAACGCGCTGACAGTGCTGGGGACGTTCTGCCGTGATCGGACGATATGCAGAGGTGACCGACATCCAGGCTGGGAACGCCTGAGCAGCTGTGTAATAAGATGCACCCCAGTGGCTCAACTAACACGAGCACACACAGAGGCTGTCAGAACAGATTTAATGATTCAAAATATTTGAATTGGCGTTCATGTTTACATTTGAAATGCATGTTAGAATGATTCACAGCTTGTTTTCTAAAATAAAAACACATTTCATTTCCTGTCAGTTTTTTGAAAAAAAAAAAAATGCCGTAATGTCTATTAGAAGGGATAATGCCTAACTGTAAGCAATATTTTCATTTTTATAATCAACCTTTTTCTGACATTATTTTGGGATTACAAAACATCATTCTGAGTGGATCAGGCTTGAACCAAAAGGCTGGTCACTGGGGACAGACGGCATTATCATGCGTAAAAGGGGAAAATAAACCAATAAAATCGTAACAAAATAGTTTAACGTTGTTTTTCTTGTTTCCGTGTAGTGTATATACTCTGAGTGTGTACACTTCTTACAGAAAGCTACATAACACTTAGCTTTTGAGCTAACCATGAGTTTGTCCTGCTTTTTATGTTGCTGTGTAGCATATACTAAAACAATTATGCGCCCTCAGGCTCGCTAAATGTTGCTAATATGAATGGTAGCATCAGTTTTCCAGCTCAGGGACTATTCAGTGCCATCCATCGCGACTTCAGTAAATAATTGTTAGTTGATAAATAAACATATATAGTGTGTGTGCGCATTATATATTAGTGTTAATAAACACCATGGTAACTAGGAGCCACTTTATTATGTTCAGTCAGTCTGGTGAAAGTTGGGTACGATAGCCTAACAAATAGCCCCTTTCTCACACATTCGCACGCTTTCCCACACATTGTGATGTGGTTTTATGTAGCCAGTTCACTTTCTGGCATGTTTTGTAGAGGTGAAGGAAACCAGAGCACCCGTAAGGAAACCCACACTGAGAACCTGAGGAAGTTGACACAGACCATAAACTCTAAGCATTTAGGTGGCAGTGATTTATTTATTTATTTTTAATTATTATAATTATTTTTTACATTTTAACAACCTTTTATTTTTATTATTACTGTTTTCCTGTGTCACCTCTCAGGATACACATAGTGCCCTCCTGCCGCGTACACATGGAGTGCACGTACAGTGTATAACCATTTCTGCTCAGTAGAAGGCTGTGTGCTCAGTAACGTTCCCACGCCAGCGCTGTATTACACCCCGGAGCACACAGAGCTGCTCTAACAGACACACTGATGGTAAAGTTTAGTCTGTGTGTGCTCCTCTGTATGCTCGTTTTATCTTGAGGACTGTTTTCCTATCAGTGTGTGTGCATAAGTTTGTGCTTTTTTTTATATATTTTTTTAATTATATGTGCGTATGTTTTTGTGCATATGTGCCGACACCCGACGTAGAAAGCAAGCCAGACGTTCTCGATGATCGCTGCACGGTTATGAGGACTTAATAAAGTTTTACGGCTGATATAACAAATTCAGTTCCAGACTACAAACCCACACACACACACACACACACAGGTCGCCTCCTGTGGATGTCTGAGAGTCCTCCCCTCGGCTGACGACATGCTCTTGGCGATCTGCGTGGAAACCTCCTCAACCTCAGGGCGAGACATAAAAAAAGAAGTCAAATTAGAGAGGCCTAAATGTCGCCTTCGTATCATATCCCCCCCAATAAAACAGAACAGGCCCCATTCACAGCGTGCCAGCCTAAAGAGGCCGCGCCGAGCCCAGACACTCTTATGAGCTGTGACTGTTGCGCAATGCTGTTTGAACCCGGACTAAATTGCAGCGTGCCCTGTTAAGCCGCGCTGTAATATGCTGCGCCTGACTGCTCTGTGACGTGCTGTGCAGTGCCAGGCTTTACCAGGTCTCCTAATGACATGTGCTGCATGTTCCGCCGTGACCGTTTACACTTTACGGTCTCTATTCTGTATCGCAGAGCCAGGGTTCTCAATCGGTATATCACACGCCCTCACAGGTCACCTTTTACATCCAAAAACATGCCTTTTACTCCGGTGTTTATGAGTTTACAGAATATTTCATGGCAGGATTTTATTTTGAGAGCCATCTGGTATTTTTCGCTTACAGTTTCTGACCCTGACATGTAGACCTTCAGTCAAAATGAGATGAAATCCATACTCGCGCAACAGTTTGGCATTTTTTTCTCCATATGGCCCGTAAAAATAACATTTTATTTAATGTATATTTAATATCGTTTCCCCCCACATTTGAGGGCAGGATGCATTTGAGCAACCTTGTTCTGGAAAGTGATTTATTAGGAAAGATGTTTTATGAAAATAACACAAAAGAAGCAATGCTATTAAAACTCCAGTCCCTTCTTTTTCATAATTTAAAACGGTTATGTGATGTGCTTGTTATGGATGCATCTGTTCTACCGGCGTCCATATTTTTAAGAGTTGCTCTCCGTTTTGTTTTTGAATGTCAATACCAGTAAACTATTACCATTAAAAATCCTGTTGCTGTACAGGTCAGAGGTCGAGTAAACGCTTACGTAGAAATCAGGGTTGCCAGATTGAGCATTTTACAGTGTTTACTTTCTGTTTTTAAATATCTCAGATCTCTCTGTGACATTTAAATCTATCCATTTATATCTAAGCTGCATTTATGCACCTTTTATACATTTATCCGGTTGTGAATTAATCATTAAGATTTGGTACTGCTGGTGGAAAAGCAGGCTTTCTGCCGTCGCTAACTCAGGGGGTTTGTTTATTACTTTTTGTTTATTAAAAAGAACATTGTAAAGTTTGTGGACAATTAAAAACTCTTTAAACTTTGAAGTCTTTTATAATAAAATTATTATTTTAAATAAATCACTTTATTATAAAGGGGTTTAATTTTAAAAGCACACCATGGTTCATTCGTTCATTCCTGTACCGCTTATTCCTAATTAGGGTCGCGGGGAGGCTACTGCCCATCTCAGCCGACTCTGGGCAAGGGCAGAGTACACCCTGGACAGGTCGCCAGGCCATCGTAGGGCCACACCTTGGTTGTTTTTAGCAACTTTCCTGCATGACTTATTTAACTTAATAATTCTATTGTTTGTTTATTTATTTTTATTTAGGAAGTAATATTTAATGTATTTTATTTCAGGAAGTAATAATTCTAAATTCTAAATTAATTGTTTATATTACATTATGCTGCCTTTATTGTGTATTCACTGTTGTTAATAAGAATAAGAGTTATTGTGGTTTATAATTAGGGACCTGTTTTGATTTTAGAGAAGTATGTTTAAATTTTGTTTTGTTCTTTTTTTAATAATCAGTTTCTCATTTTTTGTGCTGAATATCTCACCATTAATTTTGTGGAATATTTAGAATGTAAAATTTGAATAACTTGAAGATGAAACTGCTTCTGGCTCATGACGATTTGTTCATCTGATAACTTTGGAATGCTACTTTTATTCATTTCTCATTAGAAAAAACATTTTGCAAAATGTCTTCCTGTTCGATGGTAATCCTGTCCTGCTTTCCTTTCCCAGAATGCTTCAGTTTCTGCAAAAAAAAAAAGAAGACACTGGCACACGTTTACATCCAGCTGTACTGTAGCGTTAACCTCCAACCCCGTCGTGTGTGTTGTGTTTAGGCTCACACAGCAACTGCAGAAGCTCAGGCAAACACGGAGCTGTCAGAGCGCATCGGCACCCTCGAGCAGGAGGTGAACCGCCACAGAGAGGATGCTGGGAAAGCCCAGGCTGAAGTGGACCGTCTTCTGGAGATCCTTAGAGAGATGGAGAACGAGAAGAACGACAAAGACCGCAAGATCAGTGAACTGGAAAGGTATATACACACACACACACACACACACACACACAGAGTGAATACACGATGCATACCCTTTGATTTTTCTCTGTGAAAGCGTGAACATTTATGAAATCAGAAGTTTACCCCTCCCTTGGAGATAGAGAAAAGAAGAGAAAGACATTTGATGTTTCTGGCACAAATACTGGCCCTGATTGAATAGTCAGCTATAACAGAGACATCAAATGTTAGTAAAATGTTATCAGTTCAGAAGTTTACACCCCTATGTTGTAAGTAGGGCCTCGCTACGCGCCGTGCGTCCCCATCCGTATTCATGTTGTAACTTCGGTTTCCTCTGTGGCATACTTGATAGATATGTGTAGGGTGGAAAGGGGGTGTGTCACATACCAACAATAGGTCACCATTTGACTTTGACCTTCGACCTCACAAAAAATGGGAAAAATAAAAAAAAACGCTTGTCCGACACAGCATTTCTATATGCTTACCCTCACTTATACCAAACTAGGTATACTTTTACATCCTAGAGTCACAGTGAGTCACTGTAGGTCACTGTGACCTTGACCTTTGACCCCACTTATTACAAAACTATTGTCTGAGTCATATTTCCTATATGCTTTTCTTCACATAAACCAAACTAGGTATGTTTATACATGTTAGGAAGGGGGGCTGACATGTATTAGGTCACCGTGACCTTTGACCCCACTTAGAGGGGAAAAGTTTGTCCAGGCCATATTTTTTATATTATTGGGCTTACACGTAGAACATTAGATATGCATTAGATACACCCGGGTCACCCGCTTGAAGGTGGACCAGTCAGATTTGTGTGTAGTATACTTATTACATAGCTACTTACTATATGAGTCAATAAGCTACAATCTACAGAAATGATTTTACAGTTTCCGTGAATAGCATGCTCCATAGAAACGGTCTGTTATATTCAACAACAGTGAGCGTTTCAGGGGAAAAAAACAGGTTACTGGATGATAGAGTTGAAATTAGAATCAAGTATTTAAATGAGCTGAGTCATGTAATAAAGGAAATTAATTAGTTACTTCTGAACAATTAACCACTCGCAGCACTGTGAACAATATTTTCTCATAACTTTTTTCTGATCTGCTGAGCCGCTTGTAGGTCCTCTGGGTTTTATGTTCTGTTCTTGACACCCTCTCTGTTTTCCTGTGGTTTTGTCCTTTGTTGTGGATAAATTGTGAAATAAAGGCAAGTTTTCCTTTTTAAAACCTGAACTCACACACCCAGCTGTGCGTAATGCAGAACTGGCATTTAAATCTCAGGCTAATTCTCAAAAAATGCACCACAGCCCTGTGCAACTTTGCGTTTGATTCAAATTCGCAGCAGCAGTTTGTGGAATATCTACTTTGCTTGCAGCTCTTCATAATCACGTGCATTTCAGCCCTGCAGGGACAGTGTTCATGCTGTGAGTGCACGCTGGATGTGTGTGCGGGATCGACCGCAGCTATTTTACAACACCTGCCATTTTACACACTCTCAGATCTACTCTGTTTGCAGTGCCGGGAGAATATACGTGCGTCTTCATCTGCCCGCATCAGCAACAGCATTCCCAGCTTTAATGAAAATACCCCCACAATATGATGCTACCACCATCATGCTTCACAGCTTCTGCCAGGATAGTGTTTTCAGTATACTAAGCAACATCTGGTTTCTTCCGAATTCTTCTTTACAGTAATGATGTTATGCGATGAATCAGTGCTCTGGACGTGTAACACAAGGTAGTATAAATCTGAAAAGTCAACCAGCCGTTTCTGTCTCCGTTTCTCCTGCCAGATTCAGCAGCAGAACACTGGCTTAGAAATATTCCACCATCATGTATGCCGATGGAAATATGAGTTTTGGAAGTGAAGTATGCAGGAACCGAGCTAATTACCCCTGAAATGTGGAATACTCGCAGGAGAAGTCACGTATCTGCTTCGTCAGAAGCCTCGTGCGTGTTCAGACGACACCGCGAGGAGCTCGCTCTCTCTGACAGCCGATCACTGTGACAGTTTCGCAGGCGTCTCGTGGTTGGCAGATCGAAGCTCACGTTCTGTGCTATTGTGCTCCAGCTCATCTTTTCAGTCAAGATCAGCCGCTTGTTTTCTACCAGCCTGTGCGAGAGGCTTGTGGCTGAGGATCAGTGGTGCGGAGGCCGTGCTGCTTTAGATACGCCTTCAGACTCCGGCGAACAGAATGAGGTCTGAACTGGGGCAGTGGAATATTTATCTATCAAATGTGACAGCAATTACTGATGATCCCTGTCATGAATGGATGTGCTGAAGATCTCCGAGTGTGAACGAAGAACAAACAACTAGATATAAAAGAAAGACAAAAGAGCTTCAGGAAAGAAAGAAAGAAACGTCAGACAGCGCTCTTTATTGTCTTGAACGATAGCACGTTTATCAGCTTCACTATTCAGACAAACGTAATCAAACCTTTACAGACGGCGGCATGGAAGCGTAGTGGTTAACATCAGGAAGGTCCTGGGTTCAAGTCCCATGCCTGATAAGGCCATTTCTGTGTGGCGTGTGCATGTTCTCTCCATGATTGCATGGGTTTCCTCCAACAATCCAAAGATGTGCACATTCCTATTCATTCTCCTAAATCTAAATTGCCCCTAGGTGTGGGTGCGAATGGCTGTGTATGTGTGTTGAGTCTGCTGAGACGGACTCTGGCCTCCATGTGACCCCAATAAAGGATAAAAAGACTCCGAAAATGGCATGAGACCGTCTTTAGAGAATATTCAAATATAACCCTTAAGAAAATGTTGCAGCATGTGCGCTGCCTGAGTGACCGCCGTATTCCTGTTAAATATTCTCTTCTCTTAAATGCTATTTCATACCCTTGTCCTATCCTGTCTTGTGTTAATATATTGTCACTGCCAGACAGTCTCTGCTGCTAATAATAATAATAATTAATGCTAACCTTGCTCATGCTGTGTCTGTTCTTCCCTTCTGTCTTCTCTTTTCTCTTTTTTTCCTCCCCTTGTGTTTATTTAACTTTACACTGGAACACTGACTCATCTCCTCAGTATGACTTCAAGGTTAGTACGCCTGCTTTCCTTCACTATCTCACACCAGTTCATTTATTCAGCTGCAAAATCATTACAGATTCAAACTGTGCCTCAAAGCTCCAGTACGCCTGTGTCACGGAGCCCGAGGTGGCAGTCTGAGGGCGTGGTGTGTGTGTGTGTGGGTGTGTGTGTGTGTGTGTGTGTGTTTTTGTGTGTACTGTATGTGTGTGTCTTTAAGGGCTGATTTATACCTGCTGTCGAATATGCATAAGGAAGATGACCACCTTTATTGAATACTAACGCCTCAACGCTTTTCCTCATACTTTTTTAATGCACGGCGCGGGTTTGGATTTTGAGACCGATCGTGGTAGTGGCCGTGCTGATGGCAGAAAGAGATGCAGCGATTTTTAGTTTGTTCGTTGCTGGGCAGTAAATCGTTAAGCATTGCGACTCAACAGCTTTCTGGCTCTTATGTGCCATCTAGTGGCCGCTGCTTTTAATCCTTCAGATGCACGCAAGATACATGAGCACGTACGTGAGCAATCACACACGTACACTTCCTGGAAGCAACGTGTATTTAGGAAAACCAACTTTTACGAAATTGTGATATGAAAGAACTGCAGAGGCATCATAAGTTTCAACTCAGAAGGACATTAAATTCCAGGCCTGGAGCTCAAAATCCTTTTGAGATTTCCTCATCAAGCTTGGCACTTGACTACTTCTCCTAGGTTCCTTTCGGTATGTTGGGATTTCTGTAATTCATACTTTCTGACGTGGAGGCCGCTGAGATACGACTTCTCCTGACTCTTGTTCGGAAACTGAAGGCGGATCTTGGATATCTACGAACTGCCTGTTGAACAGATAGGGTGAGAGAATAAACTTGTTAACTTGAAATAGTAATAATAAGCAGTGGTGACTCAGAGGTAAAGACTCTGGAATACTGATTGGAAGATCAGGGTTCAAGTTTCAGTACCACCAAACTGCCACTGTTGGGCCCTTGAGCAAAGCCCTTGACCCTCAACTGTTTAGTTATATACATGAGATAAAAATGTACCGTTGTGCGCAGTGAAGAATCTACACCACCACTTTTGTCCAAAAGGGCTCCTAATAAAAAGAAGTAAAAAATGACTTCTCTGTAATTTTTGGGGAAAATGTATTGAACGATGCTATTGTAGGCAATGAGAACCAAAAAAAAAAGTAATTCTGACAAGTATATTGAGGTAAAAGTACGGCTAATAAACAAAGACACTGAAACAAATTTTTCTGAAAAAAGTTAAAGGTTTCGCAAATTAATTACTTTTTCTTTTGCATAACATGAATGACTTTTAAACAATATGGAATGGTTTAGCGAGTCAAAAAAAATAAAAAAATCAGTGATGCAGGGCTGTCTACACTTAACAAAACGAGCATAAATCTACACAAATATTTATTTTTATAAAATATTTGATCATATTGATGAGAATTAGTAAACAAACAACAATTTACAGAAATAAAAACAAAGGGCCACCCTTTACTTTGCTTACAGCATTTAACCTTTCAGGTGTAGTGTTCATATATTTTTTTTTTCACTCACTAAACCATTCCATATGGTTTAAAGTTCATTCATGCTGTGCAGAAGTCAAAAAAATAATATTCTTAAATTTTTCAGAAAAATTGGTATTTTCAGTGTTTTTATTTATTATCCATACTTTCACCTCAATATACTTGTGGGAATGATTTTTTTGGTTCTTGTTGCCTACAATAGCATTGTTCAATACATTTTCACCAAAAAATTATAGAGAAGTAATTTTTTACTTTAAAAATTCTTTTTATTAGGGGCCCTTTGGGGTGGTGTATAATCTTCACTGCACACGACTGTAAGTCTCTCTAGATAAGGGCGTCTGTAAAATGTAAATAAAAGGAGAAGGCATGGCCCTAAACAGAGTGATATGTGATTTCGGGGTGAAAGTGTATGTTTTGTTGTAGTCTGGTCATGCTCTCTGTCCAAGTGTGTTTTTCATTTTATTTAAGATTATACCTTAATCTGTCGCCTTATCTGAGTGAGATAATAATGTTGTTTATATAGTGACGTAAATCTGTCCATTGTCAGTAGTCTTTTACCACATTCAAGGCTTTTGATTATTTATCGTTTTTTATTTCTTAGACCTTGTACGGATCATTTTATTATCTAAGTTGAACAAAACTGCTTTAAATTTTACATTTCAAAACATTTACTTTTATTAGAATCTCCTGTTTATTTTACTGAAGCAAGACAGTAATTCCATCCTCCTGAAATTCTTAAATAAAAAAACTTCCTAGTGTTAAACAGCTGTAAACCCTTATAGCTTCACTTTTGAGATACGTATGCTAATTCTGAGATACCAGGAATCTTGATACTGGAATTTTATTTATGTATTTCTTTGATAATTAACAGCATGTTTAGGCAGTGGTACATGTGGTACCTGTTAAATGTATTTAGGTAATGGTACATGGTAAAGTGTGGGGCCTTTAGGGCCCCAACGTGATAAGACACCTGGGCAAAGTCTCAACCCCAAGTGTGCCTTCATCCGTCCACTCAGTATAAAGGGGTACCAGTAAAAATACGGGGAAGGTAACCTGCGATGGACGAGTGTCCCATCCAGGAGGAGTTGAACTCCGGGTCGCTCCACGCTAAGGAGACCGTGGATAAACTCCGGCCGGATGATCCAGTAGGCTCGGGTATAAAAGACCAACAGAATTTTAGTTAGAATATAATTCGCTTTATGATTATGATGTATTAGAGTGTGGAACGAATCCCCTTTTAAGTAATTAGTATAGAAAGGAGCAATTATTAGAAAAAATTTTAACATCTCAAACCTGCTGTTATAGAAAAACAGAACTTTCTGACCAGTCAGAGTAGAAAATTCATCAGCGCTGAGGTGTAAGCTCAACTTCATTTAAAACTCCCCTGCCCCGCCCTCTGTCTTAAGTATTTCTGATATAAAGGCTTCAGAGCTGTTCGAAGCACTAAAAAAGAGTCTGGTGTGACAACTATACGAACAGTAAGAGTGAGCGTGTGTCAGACTCCTTCACATCCTCTAATTAAAGCGCATCAGTCGTCATCAGTCATTTCTCCTGAGAGTTACGTGAACCGCCATGGTGTCTGCTGCCAGTGTCGTCTTCTCACCTGCACTGTAGTCCTGCGTGTGTGTGTGCGTGTGTGTGTGCGTGTGTGTGTGCGTGTGTGTGCGCGTGTGTGTGCGCGTGTGTGTGCGCGTGTGTGTGCGCGTGTGTGCGCGTGTGTGCGCGTGTGTGCGCGTGTGTGCGCGTGTGTGTGCCTCCAGCTCTGAATGCTGAATTCTGTGCTTGCCGCTCAGATAAGGTATTTGCTTACAGTGACCATAACTCAGACTTTTGCAATATCTCCAATTTAGCAAGCATGCAATATCATAACGCAGAAAAACACGGCACATAACAAAATAAATAATGAACGCGATAGGACTTTTAAAAGTTTTTTTTTTTTCTCCCCCATAATCATATCCCCGTTGAAACTTGTTTTAAAGTGATCTCAAAAGTATCTTTAACACGTTACATAATACTTCCACCTCTTGCCTGGAGCTTGTAAATTGTACTTTAACTGCCTACAAAAAAAATCCAACCTTCTGCATTTTCCACAGCTACAACACATAGTTGTTTTAACTTTCCAACAACTTTAATGAAAAAGTCTATTTTAGGCCAGCATTACTTTAAAGATGCTGGTCTACACACATGGCAGGCATTAACAGCACTGTTTGAAGTGGAAGAGCAGCTTGTTATCTGTACGTATACTTCATAGAAACCAGTCATATTTTTGACCTCTAGGAAAAAATCTAGTGTGAACATACCAATTATCAAGATCAATTAGAAGGAATAAATCAGCCAAATGTGATTTGCGTGATTCCGCACTACCAGTGTGTCTAAAGGCATAAGTTTTGTGGGTGGAAGAAACCCAATGTACACAGAGTTAGCCAGATCATTACCTGAACCCAGGATCAGATAAAGAAGACAGCAAAACGACCTGCAGTGCCACTACTACGTGCATTTCTTTCAAACTCAAGCTAAATGGCATAAAAGTCATAATAGTGGGTGTGAATGGGCGCCACATTTAATTGCTGCAAAAAGGGCGTTGCTATTAAAGGAGATCCTTGGAAGGCGTGTTTGAGTTGTCTACGTAAGAGAGATTCCGAAATAGGCCGAGAGCACATGTAGAAGGTAATTACAGCGTACATTAAATGATTACAGCGCAAAAAAATTAGCAGTGGCCTGATGGTAGGGTGCTGGCTTACTGATCCAAAGGTCGGGGTTTTCAGGCCCCACTTTCATAAGGTTGCCACTGCTGTGCACAGGCCAGCCATGTCTCTCACTCTCTGTGTTGAGGCATGTAAAAGAACCATTGCTCTCGTTCGTAAAGAGTAGGCCATTGGGTTGCCATCAGCATGCCTCTGCCCTGTTACGGCCTGGTGAGCTGTCCATGGTGTACTCTGCCCTTGCCCCGAGTCGGCTGAGTTGGGCGCCAGCCTCCCTGCGGCGCTAATTAAGATTATGTGGTTTAGAAAATTAAATAATAAATTAGCAGTGTGTGTTATGATCACAACACTTTGATTTTAATCAGCATGGATGATACAAAGCAAGTCTTCCAAATGATAATGATTGAAATAATTACCACATTTGATATTAAAGTTAACAGGCAACGGGCTACTGTGTAGTTAAAAGTATAAAAAATAATAATAACTTCTGTAACTGACTAGAGTTAAACAAAACATCTCAAAAATGAGAGGAAAGAGAGAGAGAGAGAGAGAGAGAGAGAGAGAGAGAGAGAGAGAGAGAGAGAGAGAGAGAGAGAGCGAGAGAGATCTAGCCATTTTCCTTCCAGGTCAAAGGATTAAATCAAAACCCACACAGTTCAACAATGAATATAAAAATATATATATAAAATTCAACTAAACAAAAAAAAATCTAAATGTATACAGCCTTTTTAGACCCTCAGCACTTTTCAAATTTAGTATTAACCACAAATGCTGAGAAATATAAGAACAGCCAATGACTACACATTGCTCTAGAACAACTCATGCCCATCTGTTAGCCATCTTGATAAATGCTGCAACATCAGTCCATGTATTGCACGAATTTCCTCAGAGCTCCTGTATGTAAGAGCGGACAACCCCAGTAGGATACAAATATAAAACCCTACAGGACAGAAAGAACTGTACAGATGAGAAATCCAGTGAGAAAATAATCCCCCCCCTTCCACCCGTGCTCATAAAGCATGCGAGAGCTCCAGTCTTTTATCAATCTGATTGATTTTGTTTATATTCTCTGAGATTGCTGCAGTCACAGCTAATCTGATCTCACATCGCTTTGACTCTGATACATCATTTATTGTGTGAGCGTCACGTAGATTAATCTGCCGTGGTGTTCATATCTGAAATCTGGGATCGGTTCCCTCACTTGCCTAGTCCACCTCTTTTCACTCCCTGAATAAAACTGAAGGGGAAAAAAAACATTACATTAAAATTAATCTTCTGGAGTTGTGAACATGAAATATTACTGCTACTTATGACCTACATTTACTGAAAAAAAGGCTCCTTTAAGGTTTCTGTGGACAGTCTTAGAACGCTTTCTGATGGAACAGCACGTACTCGGGCATAGATGGTTCTAAGCAGAACATTTCAGTGCACATGGCTGACTATAAATCCTTATGGTACCCAAGTTAACCCATAAACTAAAATTGATTTAAACTAAAAGAAAGATTGTACTTTTAGACAAAAATGGACTCTTTAGTACCTCAGTTCATTTACATCCTAAAATGTTAAGAACCTGAGTTGAGAGAGTCCACCAATGAAAGAAGGTTGTAGGAATTCAGAGGTGAAATGACACCGAAATTTTTAAAACTGCCCTTCAGTAATTTTTCTGAAGAGTTGAGCTTCAAGGACCAACAGTGAGTGAAGACAGTCATCATTGTGTACCATCCATCCCACTGCCTTGACAAATAATTGAATCTCATATAACCAGATAATTTGACAGCAGTTAGGTCATCTGAAAAAGAAATTTCTATTGCTTCAGTGATCCAGCAAAAGCTACGCCCCCAAAGAGTAAACACAAACGCAATGCTAAAACGAAGCACAGGGTACTTCCTTACTTCACAGAAAATAATTGATGGACGAGTCGACGTGACTCCTTTCACGGAAAGTACATCGAAGTACTTTGGTGGTGGATGCTGAACATAGCCATATTGCCCAGTTTATGGAAATGTTTATTCAGAGCTACTTACATTTTATCTCATTTATACAACTGAGCAGCTGAGGGATGGTTACGGGCCTTGCACAACGACCCAACAAGGGTCGGACCTAGTGATCAGTAACCAGTCCTTAACCATTCACATTTGACAGAGCTTACAGTGGAACAGAAACCTAACTTTCTCCTCTTTTCAGATATTTCATTAAAAAGACATCCAGAAACCTCACCAATTATCATTCAAAAGTTCAGGCGTAAAAAGTTTCACTATAATTTCGAGTTCATTAGGGAAGGCTATCAAACATGAAGATCTCACTGTTATTTTTTATTATTAGTTATTGTAATTATTAATAGTAAGGCGCTAATATAATTAGTTAGTAAAGTATTATTATTATAATCCTTATCATTACTATTACTAGCAGCTTTACTATTGTCATCAATAGTAGTAATAATACTGATTAGTATGAACACTCAGTGTAGGATCCGCTCTGGGTAACTGTTTCCTACGTGCTTGTTCATAATTCCTATCCCAGGTGAGATATGCAAGGAAACAGCGCCATCAACAGGGCAAAGGACTCACTGCGACACGCTGTTCACACAAACCCTTGACTCTAAAAACACATCTGTATATATATATATCATCAAATGTGAAACTATAATCAAGTAGCATGTATAGAT
>JBCNYG010000022.1:4473780-4486798 GCA_039654305.1 Porochilus rendahli | reverse complement strand
CCCTGAACCTCTCGCTCGTTACTCGAGTCCCCGTTTTATATCCGAACCATCAGGGAAGAGAAAGTGCTTTGATGTGATAACCTGCTCCTTCACTACATTCAGATCATCAGCTGCTTCGTTTTATTGCTACATTAATGTTGCTGAGCCTCGACCGGACCAACCGGAGCACCAATGCCGGGGAGATTACATGCTGTGATCAAGGATAAATGCTCTCCGTGAAAATATTAGAGTGGGCAACTTTTTTCTTTTTTTTTTTCAAAACTTTTTTCCTTTACTGGAACCAAAGAGTCCTGAACAGAGCCCTACTGAGACTTCAGCCCTACTAAACACCTCAGGGACGAACCGAAACACTGCTCGCACCCCTAGACCCCTCTCTCTTAACATCAGTGCCGACCTCATTAATGCTCATGTGACTGACCCCACCGTGCTCCTCTTGTTAAAAGCCTTCTAGAAGAGTGGAGGATATTGAACCACTCTGTAATAATGCCCATAGTTTTGGAATGCGATGTTCGGTACTCAGGTGTCCACATACTTTTGGGCCTGTATTATATTTCCCAGTACATTGAGCTCCATTCATGATTCCTGTGATTAAATGATGTTTAACACCGTATCATGCTCCCGTCTCCAAACATCACCGGGGCTCTGGACCTGCGTCATGGTTCAGTCAGAGCTTTTTTATTTATATATACACTATATATATATAATGACACCAGGTGCAGCCTCCCAAAACCTCCCCGACCTCCACCACCCCACCTTGATCAACATGTAATTAAGAAAATTATCGTGGAGTACATATTGTCACATAATCGATTTAAGCCATTTATAATTTTTATAAGTTAACAAAACAGTGGGATCCCCCGTATCCATGGAAATAACACGTATAGTTTAAATAAGAACAAACCATATAAAGCTGTCATGCTTCAGATATGGAGAAAGTCAGTCTCTCTCTCTCTCTCTCTCTCTCGCTCTCTCTCTCTCGTTCTCTCTCTCCCCCTCTCCCCCCCCCCCCTCTCTCTCTCCCCCCTCCCCCCCACACACACATATACTCTCTCTGTCTCTCTCTGATACTTTTTTCTCTCATTGTCTCCCTCTCGCTCTCTCTCTGTCTCTCTCTCTCTCATACACACACACACGTATACTCTCTCTTTGTCTCTCCCTCTCCTTGATACTTTTTTCTCACTGATACACTCTCTCATTGTGTCTCTCTCTGTCTCTCTCAGATACACACTTTTTGTGTCTGTCTCTCTCTCTTTCGCTCTTTCCTTCAGTATCTTTTTCTCTTTCTCTCTTTCTCTTACGGTCCTCTAAAGGATTTTTGTTCTGACGTTTCACCTTAATACTGTTTTCGAACCGGGATTAAAGGGATTGATGAAACGGTTTAAATGGCATTTCCGCTGTAACCTCATGACTTGTTACCAAATAAATTTGTTTGCTATGATTTGTGAAGCATCTGTTAGCCATCTAGCTAAGGCCATGGCTTAGTTACATACCGTGCTGACATCGCACTCAGATCGAGATATTGTTTATCATGATGTCTCCTAAAAATGTCAGGAGATTATTTATAGGTTTTATATCCCAGCCCTAGTATACAGTATATTTTGTTCCTGGTTGTAAGTGCTCATATCGTCTACAGGCACTCCGATATAAGAAGCCTATTACTCGTCTGCCCTCTTAGGCTGATCTGTGAGCGGTCCATGTGTGGTCTGAGAGCAGGGAAGGATCTCTGCTACAAATTGTGGAAGAGCAGGAAGTAATTTTTCCATAGAGGATCTGGCTGAAAATGTATAAATATATTCTTTTAAATAATAAAAGTTGCATGTGTGATAGAGCTTATTATGATTTATTCGTGCTTATTGAGATTTACTGTTAATGTACCTTCTACTATAGAAAAGTCCTAATGGTCTCCTCTGCGCCAGTCTTTAAGGAGTGTTTTCCAAATCTTGGAAATACTCGCCCTCCTTTTTCAACAAATGTTTCAGAACCGGTCAAGCTTGACTGAGTCAGACGTCGATCAGACCCGGCCGAGCCCCCCTTTACAGTGATTGTTTTCCCTGCTGAACTATATAGAGGAAGGTCACCTCGAAGTTAGATCATCAAAAACACGAATTAAAGAATCTTTCACAGAATCATAACAGTCAGCTGCTTATTAAGGGTTTTTGTCGGTGCCAAGCAGATGGTTTGGCCTGCGGCTAAATAGGAAAATTCCAGTTCCTATCCTATTGTGTGTGCACAGGAAAGGTCTCCGCTCTTCTACAGTCAGACAGAGTGTGTGTCATGTTGCTTTGGGATCTTGGCAACGCGGCAGATTCGGGATAATGATTCGAACAATATGACGTGATGCCTGCCAGCGCCGGAGAGTGAGAAACACGGTTGCAGCTGAGCGTGGTACGGCACACTGTGTGCTTTTTGCGGATGGACTCATGTAGTAGTTAACAATTCTCCCAGACCTCCGTGAAGCTGGCGTCCCATCTGAAAAGAAATTTAATAAACTTATGTCATTCGTTTGCGCTAATTTGTGCCATAAAATTACTGTTTGTGCTGGTTTGGTTAAGCTGTCTACTGCCAAGAGTGGTGTCACAGTGCATTAAACCTCATTCAAGTCAAAACCAAACAAAAAATCGAACCAAATTAGTGTTATTTCTGTGCGCCGTACAAACACGGTTAGTGCTTGATTGATACTTTGACACATTACACGTTTAATTTACTGTAATGACGTTCTCAGATGCCGCCATCCGTTGACATGTAATGAATTATACGCCGGCGTTGGCGATTTCTCCGGCCTGATCGGTCAGGATGCCGAGTTATTTGTACCGAATCACGGGCGAATGTTAATGTACTCGCATCTACACCTTAATGTTTCTATAGTAACAAATTAAACAGCTACCCTGAGATGTTTACTTAGTTTTTTCTTCTTAAAGGAGTCTCTCATGTCAGGGCTTTGTAACAGTTTGGGGTTAAGCTGCAACGCGGGAACGATCTCAGCACTGGGAGTCTCGCAGTTTGTTCAGGAAGTATTTTTTCCCCGTCCCATTGACTTGGAGAGAAAGCAGAGTTTGTTGAGGGAACCAAAAACAAAATAGAAATGTAATTTATTTTTCAGAAGGGTTGCTGTCTTTATATAGATTCCTCCCAGGACGTGCTTATTTTGGATCGAACCCTTGTTGAGTTCAGATGTGATGTTATCCTTGTGACGGTTCTGGTCTAATCGAGAGTCTAGTGATAAACTGCAGGTTAACTGAGTGAGAAAAACTATTGAGATCTCGTGAGGAAATGACAGATTTATAGCCGCTTTTGTTCTGCAGTATTAAAAGTAACTATTACTGAATATCAAGCATTAGTGTCTACTACACACAAACAGCATGACGTGAATGGTTCACTGTCTGGAAGATTATAAACATTATCTCGAGTGGATAATGCTCGAATCATGCTGGCTGGCAAACACTTCCAGGTTGCTGTACTTACTGACTCTGAAATTGTAGAAATGGAACAAAATGCCTTTTTCAAAAGTATAAAGAAATCAACACAATACAGCATTTTATTTTTAAAAGGTAAAAAGGAATATTATTAAACTCTGAGTTTCACAAAGTGCCATCATGAAGTGTGTGTGTTTTGTGATGAAGCAGGCGGCATGATCATAAAAATAGAAAAGAAAAGAAAAAAATGCTGAATGTCTCGAGTAAGTTTGCTTTTATGTTTTTGCGTAGTATATATTTCATATATGAATTATTTATTTATTTTGCTTTCAGTCGTCCTGTGTAGTACTACACTAAAACAATGGTCACCTCAGTCTCGAGTCGTCTTGTTCAGACATTCACATTGCATTTGGCAAATAATTCTCAATTATCATGTAAATCTTTAACAAAAACCTCATTAACTTTTGCAAATTATTGTCATTAAGGAGAGATACAACCCCAGTTCCAAAAAAAGTTGAGATTTTGTGTAAAGTGTGAAAAAAAACCCCCCAGAATTCAGTTATTATTGTCTCATGAACCCATTTAATTCCAAAAAGAGCACAGAAAACCTACCAAATGGGGAAAGTGAGTCATTTTACTGGTTAATGAAAAATATTAGCTCATTTTGAATTTCATGGCAGAGACACATCTCAAAAAAAGTTGGGATGGGACACCAAAGAGCTGGTAAAGTAAGTGGTACTAAAAAGAAAGATTTTGTGACTAATTTGATTATTTGGCAACAGGTCAGTAACACGATTGGGTATAAAAAGGGCATCAACATAAAAAATGCAAACATTGAATATCTCGTCATATTTAGTATATCGATAAAAATTAAAAATGGGTGCCTGTGATCTTCTGGCCCTCAAACAGGCACGACTCTGCCATGGAACACCACATTGGGCTCGGGAACACTTCCAGAAATCATTTGCAAATAATTGCGTTCTGTTTTTATGTACCTTTTTTTGGAATTGGGTTTCTGAAACACTTCTGTTCTTATCGTTATAAAAAAATAATCAAAGTAATTTCTGATTTAAGAGGGACGCCTCTTACAGTGTAAGAAAAATTAAATATGCGATTACTCAGATTTAAGAGTGTACTGTGTTTTTATGTAAAAATTACTATTTACGTATTATGTTTCTAATCATGTGTTTTTTGTTGTTGTGGCTTATACTAAATGTAGAATAATTTTATACAATAAAATATACGCTAATCCTAATGTACTGTACACCAACTGTAATTACCTCCACCAAGGAGGTTGTGTTTTCACCGGCTTTTGAACGGATTTTGTAACATTTTCAGGATGAGTCAGACATTATGTGAGGAACAATTGATAAAATTTTGGCAGTAATCCAGATTATTGTCTGGGTGCAAGGAATTTTAAAATATTTTTTAGCACGGATGACGTACTCATTCAAGTTACTGTGTCCGGACCATAACGAAGCGTAACTTCCACGCTTGAGTTCGATGGTGTAATCACACTTCTGTACCTTTCTGTACAACTTTTAGGCCAATTATCACAAAAAGAATCCAGTTATTAAAAGTTCCACATCTTTTGGTGGAGGTCTGCACTCTCCGAGAGCTTTTCTAGTTGAACCATAATTTTACTTCTGAGTGAATTACTAGAGTTACTGTATGTACTGTAATCAAATCACGTCATATTATTTAGGTACATTATAAATCTTGTGAAGATGTTAGTACAGCAGTCTCACGCCGCCAGTGCTCCAGGTTCAGGTCTGAACATGGGCGAGCGCTCAGGGTTTGGTATTATTCAGGGTATCATTCAGAAATTACATAATAAAGTGATGTTGGATGTACGACAGCAAATTGCGGTAGTGTAAATCAATCACATGGAACCAATAACAAACTGATATTTAAATTAATTTATTGAGTGTGTTTTCCAACTGTTCATCTATATGATACTGTGCAGCCCTCACATCCTGAAATATACAGTATATAAACCAAAAAAATATCCCCATTTTCCCCCCCACATAAAGTACATTTGAATGTATGGTCTGTGCTAGTATTTCTGGCTTCAGTTCGATCCATGCAGCGATACTTCTTCTGACCAATATGCACTGCACGAGCCAGGATCCTGTGGCTTCCTCCAACTACTCATTAAACACAGACCTGACGGTGCTCTGATTGCTAGTCCAGAAGAAATATCAGGTGTTGGAGGTATAATGGCTTGGCTTGTAGTCACCTGTCCTTGTTTGGGATCGCCTTGTCATGGTATAATCATGCTGGAATCTCAGCCGACACTTTTCTAATGCATCCCAAGAGATTCCGGTTCACTGCTACCCTTTTTTTTTAAACGCAGGCTCCATATAGTTGTAGATCTTGTACAGTCCTTGAGGAGCAGTAGGAAGGTAGTACTTTCCCGGAGCACACATGTGAGCCTCTCTGTTGTGTTCATGGTGAACACACGAGGGGCGGCAGGTTATTATTCACTTACTGATGCCTATTGGCTTAGTCACAGCTACATCTGCGCCGTGTACGGAGAGAGATAAGCGACCAGGTTTCCTTGATCGTGTCGGTGATTAGTAACTCATCTGGCCACGACGCTGTGAGAACAGAATTCAGACGACATAGTCGTGTAAACATTAAGACACTCGTAACAGGCCTACAATGTGCTTCTCGATGGAGCTTAGCGGATACGGAATCTGTTTCCTGTTTGCCCCTAAGTGAAACCGTCCCACCATCTGCAAATATGTTTTCTTTTGCTTTTGGATGTTGTTTTGAGTCAACCCTTAAACCCCAACCAACCCCCCCACAACCCCCACACACACCCCTTTTTTTTTCGCTCATCCTTCAGCACCTGGAGATGGGGAGTAATGAAAAAATTCCACAGCTAAGACAAAGGATGTTGCTGTTTATTCTCAGCAGCTTGGACTTCAAATAATTTTTCTTACAAGCAATGATTTGTGTGTGTGTGTGTGTGTGTACCAGTGTGTATATTTCCTTTCTTCATGTTTGCTGAGTGTGCTCTGACAAAACTTGCACGTTTGCCTTGCAGACAGATGAAGGACCAGAGCAAGAAGGTGGCCAATCTGAAACACAAGGAGCAAGTGGAGAAGAACCGGAACGCACAGCTGATGGAGGAGGCTCGCAAGCGGGAAGATAACATCAATGAAAGCTCTCAGCAGGTCAAGGTAATGCTTAGCAAATCGAGAAGCCAAGTGAGCCGCATCCGTTACATTAATTCACTAACCAGAAGCGGCGCTTAAAACTGGGGTGGGAGCGCAGGTCATGCTGTAGGTGATGTCACAGAGTGTGTAGATCATGTGACACACTGGCATGACTTCATGACAAAGAGTAGGACAGGGGGACAGGAGGTGTGGCCCCCAGTAGACCGCCACTTAGTGGTCTGTGCCCATTACACGGCGCGTGCCACCGTCACGTGTTTTGAACCACCATCCTCTTCAAATTTGGTCAGGAGTCACTTGCTAGCTTTCTCCGTTCACACGAGAGCTACAAACCAGCACACGCTTCCTCCGGGACGTGAAGCCACCTCTGTGTCATTGGGTCTCGGAGGACATCCATTTCCCTACGTGCGAGCTCGTATACACCTACGATCGGCTAGTGTCACTCTGATCGGCACAGGATGGCGTGACGCTACGCTTTCCTGGACTCGTGACCACAGAACGTTATGACATCACCCGAATTAGAACTTTGATTTCGCTTGTGGGGAACTCGTCGACCATTAGGCCACCCTGAAGACCCGGACACGTGATGATTTAGAAGAGTTTTCGATCTGTGGGCTATTTTTGGTGGTGATAACCAATGAATCGAAAAAAAATATACGTTTGTTATAGCAAATCATTTGCAGTCAAGTATAATGCAGTGGTAAGAGTTTGTTATATGACTGTTTATTCCAGCGTGACCATGTTTTCTTTTATTTCTTCAGTCTTGATTTGTGTTAGGTTAAACAAAGATCTCACGTTTAGCCCTTTGGAACACATTAATCACTGTTAACCTTTTTTTTTTTTCCATTTCCACTTCAGCACGTCCTCATCTTGCCCCTTCAAATGGTTTTGATTTGATTAAACCTCACACATTCGCGGTGTATTCTCCAAGTCCAACACTAATATCAGACCACAGCTATACAAGTTTTTATGCACAGCCTGTTTTCCATCTTTCTAAAAAATCTCTGGACAAAAAAACTCACCAAAAGACCCTTAACTTGCCCTAGATTTGTCCCCCACCCCCTTCTGGCCTCTTGGTCACTCTCTCACTCAGCCTCTCTTTTTCCTATTTCCAATTTCCCCATCTCGTCTCTTTTTTGTTTTGATTTTGAGTTCTATTTTTTATTTTATTTTATTTTTTATTTTTTTTATTCTCCGCACTGGGGTTGCTATGTTATTAGACCCTGACCTGCGGTACCATGAGCTTGTATGTCCATTTGCGTGCATGAGTATATGATACAGCCACAGACTAACTCGTATATGAGTTTGGTCTCCAGGTTCCTTTATGAGATCGTGTTGCTACAGAGGCCACATTGTGGCTTTCTACACCCCACTCTGTGCATACTGATGCACCCACACGGTGGGCCTTTTTAAGGGGGAAGATGCTTGATCCAGTGGTAGCCCTTCTCCGTCCAAGACTAGCAGCCACTACCTCCCGCTTAGAGACACCACACTTAAGTCCTGAGGCAAAGAGGGAGCTGGAGTAAGACAGGACTGTTGGAGCTAGCCTCTGCATGTTATTTGCCTAAATGAGGGTTGTGCTTGGAAAAGAGGTCCAATTGTTTCTGATGACTGACATTCTTGTTGCGTTGGTCTGACCGATCATTTGGAGAAGTCGGACTGAAAGAGGTCACCTCAGGACATCGCTTATAGGGCCGCAGAGCAACAAACCCTTTGTTTCCTGTTTCTCCGAGCTCTGAAAAGGGGTCGTTCTTATGTTTCAGCTAATTAGGGGTCTTGATGAGCGAATACAGGGGTCAAGCCTTAAAGCAAGGTGGCCACGTTCTCTTAACTTTGGAGGACTTGAAGTGGTCAGACCGAGTGCCGTAATGTCTGACCGTGAGGCTGAGTATCTACTTCTTTAAGAAACGCCGAGGGCTTTGTAGGCACCAGGGTTGTTCTGGACAAATCAGTCCTCTGATTAATCTATCCAGATCACTTCAGCATGCTGAACACATGGACTTGCATAAGAAGGAACCATCAAGTCTGGAATTTAGGAGCAGTGCAAGTCTTTTTCTGACCCCTGGATCTGGTCCTGTTGAATTACCATCTTCCACATCTATGAATACAAGACCGTTTCCATCACAGAGCTCTCTCACACACACGCGCACACACACACACACACGTGGAGAGTGAATCATCAAACCGTGCATTTGTTTCCCAAGAATTAAATAGTGACTGAATGAAGTTAATGTATGTTTTCTGGGAAAGATAGAGCGGCTGGGCGACTGTTAAAATAATGAAGGGTAGTAAATACTTTCTTGAGAGCGTGGTAGGAGTCCGGACCCTTTTCTGTGTAGTCTCAGTGTAGACTGAAGTGGCAGACAACATGATTTACATCACTTTCTGTCACCAGAGGGCCCTGGTGCAGCACTGCAGAAGAACAGGAAACTGAATGCAGATGGAACGACAGGCTTAGAAGTAGATTCTGAAGATCAAGATAATATCGTGAGATCACGTTGACCGATAATTAGCTTTTAGCAACGCCGGTGCAGTAATCGTCTGCATGCTTATGATAGCTAGATTTCAGAATTTATTACATGGGTCAAGATCACAGCAATTTATTCTTTCATTTGCCCTACCGATTTATTTGGTTAGCGGGGAGGCTGGAGCCTATCTCCGCCGACTCTGGGTGAAGGTGGGAACAGCTTGCCAAACCATCACAGGGCGACACATCGTGCCCACCGTTACACCTACAGGCAATTAGCCAAATGTGCATGTCTCTGGACTGTAGGAGGAAACCAAAGTACCTGGAGGAAACTCACGCAAACTCAGGGAGAATCCACACGGAAACGCCCTCGCTGCGCTCGGGACTCAAAACAAGTACCGTCTTGCTGTGAGGTTGATGAGCTGCTAAAGCAAAGTCAAATGTCTTCAGTAGCTTTCTACCTGTATGAAGTATATATTTAGGATATTTTAGGCAAGTATACAAATTATTTGTTAGAGGAATTAAACGTGTTGGCAGTCGACACATCCAGCATTGAGTTCTACTTGTTTGAGTCTACATTTGAAAACAGAAGGACTTTAACTGTGAGAATAGCCAGGGCAGGTTTATTCTACCAAGTGGGAGACAGTGCAGCTGAGTCTTGATGCTTGTCTGCCTTCTGCCTTGTGTCTTGAAGGAAAGTCGAAGTTGAACAAGCGTTATATTTTGATGACAGGTGATGCAGGCTGTCATACGGTTGGCTGCACACCAGTGTCAGCTGTCAAACAAGAACTTGAAGGAAGCTCAGAGAGTGCATACCCCCACCAGGCTGGTGGAAAAAACAGTGCACCGTATTTTATATTTTATCTTTCAATGTACTTAGATATTTAACATAATCCTGGATCAAGACTTTGAACTGGATCACTGCTGAAATCTACTGGAGGGTTACTTGCGCCATATTCCACCCCTCCAAAAAATGTAATCAGTTCATAATGTTTTGAAGAAAGTTGCTAACAAACAAACAAACCAATGCCAGGGGAGGTACTAATAGTAACGGGCATTTCAGTACAATTGATTATTGTGGCATTCCCACCGTCGGGTCCATTTTTGTTTTTGTTGCAATGTTTTGAAACTTGTTGCGTAATGCTTCAGTATTGAGCAACAACAGACTAATGACGTGGGCGAGGAGCGAGGAAAACTAAACAGACCGTGTGATGACGAGGGACTAAACAAATGTCCTAATGGTCTCTTGGACAGCAGTGGTTGAATCCTCCTGATGTTGTATGGCTTACCTTTTCTCTGAAATTGCGTTTGAGTAGTTAATGTAATATTTATGCACACATGCTGCAAAGAGGAAAAAATCATGTATGCAGTGGTTAAAAACACTGGAGTTAATGAAGCTGAAGTGCTCCGGGTGGGTTGTGACTTTATGGGCCTGTTTAAAGATGCGTATATATACAAGAGTCAAAAGGAAGCATTTTATGACTCCTTGGGGGAGTTCTTCTGCTGTATTTATACCAGGAACTGGGGCTACTCCTTTCCCTGGGGATGGAGACCTTTTGTTTGGTTTTGTTTTACTGTTTTAAGTCATGACCACTGTATGTGCCTTCAATAAAAAAATCTATTAGTTTTTTATTTATCTTAGAATATTTAACACCATTTTTTTCTGGTGCTGTGGTGTGTGGGTGGGATTATATCATGTTAAAGACAGTGACAGGGACAGTTTTTGTTTACCTTAGAATGGCTAATACCTTTTAAATAAAAGCCTTAAACAAAAAACAAATCATCGCTAGCAAGGGGCACTGGTAGGCTGATTAGTGCTGTAATACCACACTGTGTCCTGTCTTACAGCGTAAAAGAGAAATCCTGAATCCAAAATTGTATCCAAGTCACCAGCAAAACCTGAAGCAGGGTTCTTTGGGCTATAGGTCACCCCACCAAAAAAAAAATTCTGCAAAATCTGTTCAAAACTGCATAAAGTTGCTGAACCATGACTGCAACTGCTGCACAGTAATATACTGGAGCTTTTTTGTTTTATTGAAGGATTTGTTTTTAATAAACTGTTTGTCCACTACATTTACCTTCCTTCGGCGTCCGTATGCATCCTGATGCCGGTTGGCTGTTTGTTCTTTTGCAGAAACTTGATGCATTCCGACGTGAGAGAATGTATGCTAAGACCTTTTTTTCCCCCTTTTAATATTTCTTTGTAACTAAAACAACATCCAGCGAACAACAAATTTAAATCATTCGGTAGCGTATGTTTGGCAATGCTTCGGCTGCATTTTCTGAAGAACATGGCTTTAAAACAAACTAAAAAGAATTCGCCCACGTAAAGTCGAATGGGAAGCTCCACTTTTAAGCAGAGGCTAAATCTGTATTTGACTGTTCAGGCCTCGGACATAAAGAGACGCATTTTTAACCTTGGCATTAAAATAATATTACAGTGCTTTGAATTACTTGTGTACGCCAAGATTTCAGGTCTCCAGGATTTCATTCACCTTCATTTCACCCCCATTTATTTGGTGTCAGTTCACAGCTACTAGTCAGTTCTTTAATTCATGGCTGCCTCTAGTCTACAGTAGGAGATATACATTGAAGCCTGGGATTGGCTGGTTTGTTTCTGGGGATATCAAGGCTGGTACCAACGCACTATCGATGGCCTGTGCCAGCTTTTTTGATCACCTAAGAATTGTTAAATCTGCATAACTGCCACTCGTGTTTTTTTTTTTTTTTAACAGTTGTCAGATATCCCGGCTGTCGTTTTAACTCGGTAAGAGCGTCTTGAAAACAGCGTGCCAAACTAACCTTGAATGACTGGATGTTGAGACATAGCTGCAGGCAGAATCATCAGCAAGGATGTGCTGGCGAGGGGCAAGGTCAGCACTCCGAAAAGAATGAGACGGAGACAGCACCGTGGCTGAGATGAGAAGGAAGTACAGCTGGGTGAGCAAGACAGACAGCCGAGAACGAAACAACAGAGCTGAGGAGCACATCTTATATAAAAGGCTTGATCCTCCATCTCATCACCTTGTGAGCGCGAGTAGGTCCGGCTGTAAGAAGCAAACACGACGCTTATGACTGACACTCCAAAGTGTCGGCATCAAGGGGCTCTTCAAACTTCGACTCTCCTCAGGCTGAGGATCTCCTCAAATATTTAATGTACAGTATTTGGAGCGATAGATAAGTTTGTGGAGGATTTTCTTTCTGTCCAGCAAAAGTTCTTCCATCCATGACTTCACGTACCCGGAGCACGGTGGACAATTTTTTGCCTTCCGAAGTGTTCCACGGATTTCCGTTGGAAGACACACGAACCAGAGGGGTGGGGCTTCCATTCAAGCAAAGTTTCGATCTTGTTGAATATCACTGCTGGTCAAGCACTGGATCAGTTCAGCCGTTGCAGCCGTGAAGGCATCCGTGAGACATACAGGGCTCCCGGGTGCTACCGGAGATTTATGTAAGGATGAAAACGTATACGCGACAGAGAGTCCGACGTATGCACCGCAGTTAGTGCCAGAACACACGACGGCTATGTACACATCGCAGATTCTCACATTTCTCAGGCAATCACCGGCATTGTCGTGGAATGGCCACGGTAGTCCCAGCCATGGTTTTCACGTATCGACCGGTTATGTGAGACCTACGTGTTGGCTATTAACCTAAACATTCCATGAATATAGTACCTGGTATAGCAGTTCATCAGCGCAGACAAGGCATGTAATTGTGGATGATGGATGATTCCTCTTTGGGGTCCGTCATCGTACCTTGTGTGATAGCACGTTATAGTTTTTCAACACAGGCGCTTGTGAGCGTCTCTGCTGCATTCTTCTGGTTTCGTCCACAGCTACAGGTATGTGCCTGCCCGGAGCTCCATTTGGGGGTGGTTAGAGGGGGGGGGGGGGGGGGGGGGGGGGGGGGGGGGGGGGGGGGGGGGGGGGGGGGGGGGGGGGGGGGGGGGGGGG
>JBCNYG010000022.1:4463016-4473680 GCA_039654305.1 Porochilus rendahli | reverse complement strand
TTTTCGATCTTGGTTTTTCTGGGTTTGTGCAAAGATGCAGGTAGGTGCCTGCCCTGAGGTCCATTTGAACCCCAACCCAACCCCCCCCCCCCCCCCCCCCCTAATAAGTAGGTTTTCTGCTCCTGTCATCAGAACCAGAGCTCTTTATTTACACTTGCCTTTTTAACACTGTACCTCTCTCATTTTGGTTTCTTCTCATGCTTTTACTCTTATCCTCTTGCTTCAGGCTGTTTCAGACTTTTACTGTCTTATCTTTTTCATCTTAACCCCATGTTCCTGAACAGGCCCTTGGAAAGCACTACACTTGCCTGAGCGCTAAGGGAAAAGTTTGGCTCCAGAGAAGCTTTGATGATAATGACTTTCTGCTTGAAGCCTCGTGGTCTTTTTCTTTCGATTGCCCTCGAGAACAGCACTCCTGCTGGGGAGTAAATTTGGAGCTTGGCCTCTTTTGAGCTGAACTGAGGATATAAGGAAGTACAGTAAAAAAAAAGAAAAGGAAAAGGGCTTACTTTCCAGACCAAGATGGATTGATGGGGAAGATAATTTTTTTTTTACTGCTGTTACATGTCTGTGCTTTTATAAATGCCAGTCAGAGTGGCAGGGAAAGATGGCGAGAGATAGAATGAAATGGAAAGGGAGAGCAGGCCAGCTTAAAAACAACTGATGTTTACAAAATGTAGCGAGAAAGTAAAATAATGTAAGCACTGTACGTCGTGCTTTCATGTCTGTAACCACATGGCCTATAAGATCCTCAGCCATGATGAACTTTCTCTTTATAATGTTACACCCTACTGGATTTTAAAAGGATTGGATCACAACTGATTTTAAAAACGAATGTGACCACAGACATGATATCATATTTAACCAATCAAAAGAACCTTCACTCTAGACGATTTAATCAAGACACTGTACCATGCACTTGTCGATAATTCACAACTATTTGAGCGTAATGAATCCAGGGACTCGTCTTCCAGAGCTTCACTCTAAAAAGTTCAAAGTTTAAGGCGCTTGTAGCAAACGGACAAAAAATAAAAACAATGCTAGTTGTTGTAGCATTCTCGCTTCAGTAAGAAAAAGTCTTTTAGATAAAGATTAAAAAAAAATAACACGTGGCACCTGGTTTTATCATTTTGCGTCATGAGATGATGCTGGTTACTGCTATGAGCTCGCGTGTACACAGACGCAAAGGATGGTGACACTTGATGGTGAATGGTAAATGGCTTTAAACCCCCCACCCCCCACCCCCCAAACGGTCCTCTGTATTCTGTGTCCTCCTCTCCCTAATTGATGGCTTGATGGAAAAAGGAGTTCTTAGGCCTGTTGAACCTGTACATGCTCATGAACTGTTCATGCTCTAATCTGAACTTCCACTGCCACGGAGAGTCAAGCTGGACACGATTCTTCCTGATCAGCACGCTGTCAGATTTCAGATCAGTTTAAAAAAAATTTCATTTGAATTTTAGCCATAAATTTCAAACGTTAGCAAATTCCTACAACTTTCTCCAATGAATCCTCTAGTCAGTGCTGTAGGATCTATGGACTGGATTGTTCCTTAATTCTACACTCCGAAGTTAAGATTTTACCTATTACTAGTTTCCTTTTACTGTTTACCCTGATGTGGTATCCATATTACCATCCTGGTTTCAACTTATTTCATATAAATATGTACACAGAAATCTAAAGTGTGGAAGGAAGAACGTACTGGTGACGCTGGTGAGTGTGTACGTCGCTAATGCATTTTCTTTGCTTTGCTAATCTGCCAGTAAAGCTCGCAGAAATCCTAGCATATCAATCAAATTTAAATACATTTCAAAGGCTAAATGTTTTGGACCCACACACTTTTTCTTAGAAGCAATGTTTTTTAAGACAAACCCCGTATCTAACCAGGAGCTTGAGATAACTTGGGGGGGGGGGGACCACTCCTGCCTTGGGCTCATGTTTCTAATAGACTTGCAAGCACTTTTATTGGGTCTGTTTGTGGGGTACTTACACTTGATGTTGCAGCGATCTTGGCCACACTTTTTGCGTTTCCTAGCCAGGAGAGACAGGCTCCCGCTGCTCTTTTCCGTTTCCTCTGTAAACATTAGCGACTCTTCTCCATCTTGTGCCAAGACCACTAGAAACGTGTTTTTTCACCCCCCGCAGAGGAATCTGGCTGTTTTATACCACATCTGTGTTGTGAGACACTCTGTTTGCTCTAGGGAAAATGTGCTAAACAAAAAGCCTGTTTTTTTTCTTTTTGTGACACACTCCTAGAGCTAACTCGGTGTATTAAGCTCTTATTAATACGATCGGTCTCCGATTCAGCCAACATTCTTTTCCAGGGTTTTTAGTGTGCGCTTCACTCATCAGCGCATGGACTCCATAAGATTTCTGAGGGTGTGCTGTGGTGGTCTCGCACCAAGCAATTCCGAGCACGTCTTTTAATTCCTGTTGCAAAATGTGGCCTCCATGGTTTGGACTTGTTTGTACCATACATCCCACAGATGGGGAACAGTTTGGAAAGAGAGCCCTTGGTTTGCAAGAGTGATTTTGTAGATAGTACATGTCAAAGTAACGTCCACTTAAATTCAGGGCTGCGAGGTTTCCTAGTAGAACATGGCCCAGAACATCTTGCTTCTTCTGGTGGCTTGTCTTCTTCACAGAGCTCATCCTGTTTCCATGACAGCAACGCCCATGCAACCATCTCTATATATGATGTAAAAGAAAATGCGATTAATCAGATCAGTTCACCTTCTTCCATCGTGTCACGATCCAGTTTTTATAACCCCCCCCAACCCGTGACCATTGTAGGCCCTTTCAGTGGTGAGCAGAGGTCACGCATGTTCCCTCCACCTGTTCTGCAGCCCCATAAGCTGCAATCTGCAATGCAACGCTTGCTCTTACATTTTTCTGTCATCGCCAGTATTAACTTTTTATAATTTGTGCTCTCCTGTGAAGTCTGACCACACAGGCTAGGGCTGTACTCCCCCGTGTGCCTCGCTGAGCTCCAAGTACCTGGAAAACTCTTCCTGGTTCAAAGTTGTTCCATCCTTGTACCACTTTTTTAGATCCTAACCTCTGCATTCCAGGAACGTCCCACAAGACCTGAGATTCTGGAGATGCTCTGACCCAGTTGTGTAGATGATCATTTTGATTGTCATCGAAGTCACTCAGATCTTTAATGTTTTTCATAATTTCTTTTACTTTAATATTTTTTCATTTTACTTTAAGAACTGTCTGATCACCCAAGTCCATGACAGACGACACTGTGATGAGATCATCGCTGTTATTCACTTTACCTCTCGGTGGTTTTAGACCACATTTGTTTTTCTTTTCTGCACCTGTGTACTGTAACGATCTGTAATCCCACTATCCCGTGTCACTCCTCCTGTCTCAGGGAGTTTGTCCACAATGCTATCACTTCTAGGTTGTTGATTAGGAGTTTTGGCGAAGCTGCTCGTTGGCTGGCAGGGTTTGGGATTCTGCTAGCTGGCCTCTACAAGCTCTTATTTATTAACGGTTGTTCCTGTACTAGTCGGGTTAAGATGAGCACACTGCCACGGGTAATTTTTCTGTGTTTTGCTACTCATCTCCAAATTTACCCTGTAGGTTTCGATACTCAAGTTTCTCCCTGAACCTCTCTACAGCTCATCCGGTCCCAGTGCTCGTCCATGTGGCTTTGATTTGGTCCTCCCTGAGGTGTCTCTTTCTATCAGTTGTACGGTTTTGGCACCAGGAGCATTCACGTAATGAGATATTGACCGTGCAAAAAGGATTAGAGTCACTTTAAATCAAGCCCAAGTGATTGTGCTGTGTCTTAAGAATGTGGAGCTGATGCTTGGCGCTGAAGAGAGAAGAACATATATGGTCAGAGATAGAGTTTTATTGGGATTCTTTTCCCCCCCGTCTTTCCATGCTACGTTGTTTGGTCTCACCCTTCACTCTACAGGCTTTAACTTCCAGTAATTGCTGCCTTAAGGTTCGAAATAGATTTTATTCGGGGCAGATGCAGGCTTTGCCGAAGATGTGCAGCTTGCTTTCTTAAGTCTGTTTGTGCAGAAGGAAGAAGAATCTGTCAGACTGTGGTGATTACTTAAGCCTTTGTATACCGATGGGTGACACATTAAAGGCACAAACGAATGTAATGTGTCCTACCAAGTTGCTACGAGCAACCGGAACGTCGTCATTGCGCCTTGGCTTTGATTCTTTAAGTGTTTGTTCCTCTGAGTTGGTGCTTTGGTTATGGTGGTGAAGAGCAGTTTCTGGCACCGAGGTGAGATCAGATCCTGTGAAGGCTTTAGCATGTGACACAGCATGGTTTTTGGCCAATGAGACCTTGTGCCTGGTGGATTCGGGAGGGGTCGTCTTGGAGGAGGGTAGAAAATAGTTTCTTTGCACAGTGAAAGTGATCTGAGAGAATATCTGTCTTACCAGCAGAGCCATTGATGTGTTGTAGAGTGTGGGTGACACGGCTCCTCCTGAATCTCCTGTGTGGAGACAGGTTATTGCCTTGACGCCAACCCGCCAGCTGCCTGACCTCCCCTCTGTATGCAGAATGATTGTTGTTACTGATGAGTAAAGTATATACAAGTATATAAATCTTGTTTTTATGCCTCTACGCAACCGATAGCCAGAGACAGGCGTTATGTTTCGGGTTTTCCATAAACGCGTATGAACATCCGTCCATCCGTCCAGCTGTCTGTCCATCCAGGCCATTATTGTGAACACAGATATCTCAAGAATGCTTTGAGGGATTTTGTTCGAACCTCGACTTGAGGATAGATTGATTAGATTTTGGAGGTCTACGGTCATGGTCACTGTGGCCGTATTGTGCGAAGGCGTATAACCCCCAGGCAGTAGTTAAAGGTTCCTACAGTTTCCTGTTGGTTTTTATCTGTTTGTTTAACCCTTTTTTGAGAATCTCTGGCAGTTTCTAAGCAATAATAATTTTCTATACAATACATTTTCTCATGCACTTATTCCAGTTATATAATCTTTTTTCCACTGTTGTTGTTGAATGCATTTGAACTCTTTATTTATTTATTTATTTATTTATTTATTGCAATGGCCTCGCGAGCTGTCCAGGGTGTCTCTGCCCTTGCCCAGAGTCGGCTGAGATGGGCGCCAGCCTCTATTACATATATACAGCTATATACAGCCTCTATCGCCAGCCTAATTAGGAATAAGCGGTTCAGAAAATGAATGAATGAAAATGTATTTATTTACTGCTTGCTTTTGAATTACTTGCGGTCTGTTTTTGAGGTGGCATCGGGCTGCATTTGGCTGAATTTGAACCCACAAAGACACATGAATTTACCAGGTGTCAACAAATATCCATCAGACTTTACGATCCACCCAGGTTAGAGCTGAAGACCAAGCCTGAGCACGGATATAATAGCTGAAGCTTGTTCCTTTTAATGAGTAACCAAAGTGCAGAAAGGAAAGTGATGTGGCTTTGATGTGGATGTTTGGAAGGGTTCGCCGTTGAGTCATTTGTGACTGTGTGACTCACTGAACCGAGATGCCCAACCGCATCTGACCTTAACCACCGAAATTTGCGTGTGCCCCCGACACGGTCCTGTTGTAGTTTTTGACCTCAGCAACCTACTGAGCGACCTGCTCCTGGTTTACTTGCACCTGTGCATTTTTCATCTGACTCTAAACGTTGCAGTAAAATTCGATACCAGATGTTCGTGTTTTATGGATCAGCCTGGCTCTTCCTGCGTGTTTGTATAATTAATGCCCATTTTCGTGTTCAACAGGACTCTCTGAAGCAGAAGGATGAACGAATCGAGGAACTGGAAGAGGCGCTACGCGAGAGCGTTCAGATCACTGCCGAGAGAGAGATGGTCCTGGCGCAAGAAGAAGCTGCACGAACACATGCAGAGAAACAGGTCAGGGTGGCACGGTTAACACAGGTCTGCGCTAATCACGCTTTAGGTTTGAAAAAGTGTAAGATTTTTCCTTTTTTAAATTTTTTATTGTTTCTTAAATAATGTAGTTGCCTTGTCAGTAGGTTTCATTGGCTGCTGCTGATGTAGCAATCAAAAAACTGTTTCCTCTTGACTTTCACAAAACTATTTAAAAAATGTTTTTATATATAAACAGAGCACGGAACAGACACATGATATTTATTGGTGCTGTGACTCAGATGTGGTGTTGGCCAAGGACTTTCTGGCTTCTTATCAGATATACACATGCTATGTAAGAGACGTTATTCTGCGGTTATACAAAGCCATCCCTTTCTCACGCGATCTCATTCCTCTTAGTGGGCATCAGTTAACTTAATTAGCTAAGAGGCTAGCTTGATGTGCTTTTTTTTTTTTCCCACACGCCAGAAAAAAAAGCGAGATTGTACAGTGTAATATTTTGTTAAAGTCCGTTTAGCCTTGATGACAGAATGTAATCATCGTGGCATTGTTGCTCCAGTTGGGCCGGTCGAGGCTCAGCAACATTATGTAGCGATAAAATGAAGTCATGTGACGGTTTAAACGTAGTGAAGGAGCAGGTTATCACATCAGTGGACTTTTTCTTCCCTCATGGCACGAATATAAAACGGAGACTCGAATAATGAGCGAGTGGTTCTGGGAGCACGAGGAATCATTTACCCTAACCCTATTGAAATTTTCGGGACGTGCTGGAGAACACTTTATGGAGGGGTTCAGTTTTCCCTCATCGATTCAAGATGTACGGATGAAATTTTTTTTTTTTTTTTTTTTTTTGATGTTGGAACAATGCCATGGTGATTTATGTTCCGTAATCAAGGCTAAAGGCGGTCAAACAAAATATTATCATGCAAAACTTTATTTTGTTTGTCTGTTTTGGCCAAGCAGCTTTAGTTTTAATCAGCTGTTGTTGTTTTTTTTTTGGTAACCCTGTTTTTTTCAAATCTGATCATTTGCCATTTCCCACCCACTACCCTAGCTCTTCCCATCACATGTCACCCAGTCACATGCTTTCTCTGAGACGTAGAGCAAGCCAGAGCATCTTTTGCTGCATTACAAGGCAGCATTTTAAACTCGGAGTAAAGCGCTGTCCGCCCGTTTCTGCATACACAGGCTCACGGAAGCTTATGATCGGCTTATGTTGCTGCATGTAATCGACAAAAGGAAGAGTGCATGCGGTTCTTGTGGACTCCCGGCCTTGTCTGGCTGTGTTATCTTCAGGATTTCAACAGGGTGCTGATGTTTTTCTCTCGCTTCATTTAAAAGCGTGCTTGTCATGATTTTAAGGTAAATTGCATCCGCGGCCGCTTTTCAGATGAATCAATCATGGTTAAAGGCTCTCGAAACAAAAGAATGGGCTGCACGTTGGATGTTTTACTTGTCTGGTGAACAAGATAATGAATTTTTAATATTTCCAAATGAGACCACGTTTTACTTCATCCTATAATCACTGTAGTAGAAATTGTTATTTTAAAATGTTGGGCCAAGTCATTATGTGCCACTACATCATTTCCACATCTAGTGCAGGGCTTTCTCTGGGAGCAAGTCACTTTTTTGCCGTCTATTTAGACGAGCTATCCTCTTCTCTTGTACATGGCGTGAAGTCGACTTGATGCTAAGTGCATAGCTGTTATATCGAGGTACATTCTTGTTGCATCAGGGTTTCCTCAGTTCTTTGACACTTAAGGAAAAGTTTGTGCGCGAGTCTTTAGCTTGAAGTGAAGAGGCACTTCCAAACGCCGTTTTGTGGCGAGTTTAATGCACTTCTACGGAAGAATAGCACCTCTCAAGCTGGTAGCATAATGGCTTCCCTGTCACAGCACAGCACATCACATCACTACAGCAGCTCTATGAATCATGCCAACCTCACATCACCCTGCCAACACGAGGCCATTTAACAACATTCATGTGGCATGCGCCTGCCTGTGTTTGTGTCTCCAGTCAGTCTTCATTTGGAAAATAAATCACTCCTGTAGAGTAAGTATGGCGAAATAAGAACCTTGTTCCCTTTTCTTTCCACACACATACACAAACCATGTCTCATTTGTCTCCAAAACACGCCACTTGGTGTTTTCATGGCAATGAAAGAGTTTAAATCGCAGCGTCCTTGTGTTTGGCCTGGACGTGGCATCAGAAAGAAACGGCGCTCACCGAACGAGTCTTCCTTCTGCAGGACGACCTGTGAGTCAGCGTTAATACGGATCGCCCAGCTGCTGCAGACTGACAGGCTTAAGGGTCATGAACACGTCATGCTCGAGTTCCTTTTAGCCCCGACTTTGGCCGGAGCGGTCCACTGTGTGGATCCCTTTGGGGTTAATTAGTGCAGGGCTTCGAAGGAAGCCAGGGCTGCTGCTAAGCCTACTTTACTCCTCTGGAAATCAGGAGAGGACGTCGGGATGGCTGCCAAAGTCTGCATCACTGTTCTTAAACCCCTTCATCACCCATCTACACACTCATTAGCGCTTCCATTGCTAAGTGACCCGTACTGGAACTAAGTCTCCGTGCCCGATAATGTCTCTGGCCAGGATGACTGTTCTTCCAGAGGATGTGGAAGAGAGATCGTCAGTAACGGCGCGTCTGTCGGCCAAAGGTTTTTGCCATTTCAGTCCTTCCTCTGTTGGTTTTTTAAAGTGTTTTCACACTTCCCTCGAGTACTTCGGGCCAGACTAGGAACTGATTCTGGGATTGTTTGGAAGCGGACTTCATCGCACGTTTGTTTTCACATGGAAGATTTCCTTCTAAGCTGGGGATTGATTAAACAGATCCTTAATCCACTTCCGCACTTCATTTCTGTTTCATTTTCCGACGCATTGCATGCCTTGGGTCCCTTGGGGTGGGTACATCCTGAACAGCTTGCTAGACCATCTCAGGGCCAACCATTCACACTCATTCACACCTATGGGCAGTCGATAATATCCAGTGTGCCTAATATGCATGTCTTTGGACTGCAGGAGGAAACTGAAACACCCGGAGTTAACTCATGCAAGCTTGGGAAGAACTGCACACGCACACCCTCGCTGAGCACCGGGGCGGGGCTTAAGCCCAGAACCTACACCTGACCCCCGCATACGCATCGATACTACAGTTTGAGGTTTACCGTGAATAATGTGTGACGTTATGACAATACGCACTGAAGCAGCGTTATACGCGTATATAGGTTTTGGATATGAATTTTTAAATTCATCCCTAATGAGTAAGCCAGAGGCGACGGCGGTGAAGAAAAACTCATCGAGACGATGTTAGGAAGAAACTTTGAGAAGAACCAGACGCCCATCCTCATCATGGTCACACCGAATACTGCGGTTATAAATCATTTCCCTCCTATAATATAATAACGCACTGTATAGTCGAACAGGGAAATTGTGTAAACAGGAGCGTGTGAGTAAGTATTGGTGCCCTTTATATTAGGCTTTATGTGGGTTTCTTACTGCTGGCTGAACTGGCCGGATCTGACGCTCAGAACTTTCCCCTTATGAGAGAGTTATCAGGGAGCACCAGGACCAAACTGCCGGGTCTCATTTCACTGATTAGAACCACGATTAGTTCATCATTTCTCAGCCTCCATATAAACTCTCCACACCATACCACCTCATATCATCAGATCGGGAAAACGTCCATGGAGATTTGTTTTGATGTAGAGATTGAGAGCGTTTTTGAGATGATCAGAACTACTTTGGACGGAGTTAATATTACATTAACATGAACACCGACTTTATTTACCTTATGAATTGTATTATTGGGTTTGTTTAAATAAAGTTAGGAAAATACATTTCTGAAAAGAAACGCAGACTTTATTTCAGAGTTAGCTTGTCACACACACACACACAGACACACACACAGGCACACACACAGGCACACACAGACACACACACTTCTCCTTAACTCTGGTTTCAATTTCCTCTAATTGCTGCTCTCTTGTTGTTCGGATTTTGTAGCACACATGTTGGATTCAGGCTCTGTACAAATTTCTGTCAGTCTTTCTGTTTTAAACGCATGGAAAGGAGTGTTGCTGTTCTTTGTAATCCTGACAGCCCTCTTCCTTTCCATCTCACTTTTCAGCATTTATCTTTATTGCTCCTGCTCGGCGTTTTGTTTTTCTTGTCCGTTTTGACCCATGCATTAGCTGCTCTTTCGGCAGAAAGGCCTATCAGATGAAATCACTACGCTGGCACTGAAGGGTCAGGCCTGTCTTATTTTAGCTGATGCTCTCATGAGTTTTTTGCACCGCGCCAAACCTCATTGAACCAGCCAACGTAATGGGCGTGTGTAATTAAGGGCAAAATGTGGCCTCTCTGGGAGAATGGACTGTTTTCCTCTGACACAAGCCTCTTGCTGTGCTGTGACACCGATCACTTAACCCAGGGGCAGGATTTACGGCTGGCCTGTCCAAATGCGACCAGCTGCTCCAGCGGGGCCAGTGAAAGCGTTTGCCCAAGACCACATAAAAATACACGTCTAGTCTCCAGACATGATTCAGCACTCAAATGACATACTGCATAACCTTCTCTGTGGAGGCACCGTACCAAAGAAAGCCTCAGCTCCTCCTCCAGCGTTGATCAGGATGAGCAGATGCTCTCACAGCCACCCGTATTCCTGTTCTTCCTCGTTGTCCTCCTTCCTGCTTTGGCACCGAATACGGATTTCTGTTTATTTTCCTTCTTCACTCCTCACATGCCCTTTTTGGTGGTGGAGGGGGGGGGGGGGGGGGGGGGGGGGGGGGGGGGGGGGGGGGGGGGG
>JBCNYG010000022.1:4316850-4341156 GCA_039654305.1 Porochilus rendahli | reverse complement strand
AAGCCTTGGGGGGGGTTTCGAACCCCCAACACCCCCCCCCCCCCCCCACACACACACACACACACACGAGTTGTGCTGTATTTTATTACATGATGATCTTGTAAAACCGTGTTCATGTTCTGTACTGTCCCAGGACAAAATACCACACTTCCCATTCATACACACCCATCACAATCCTGCACTTACAACCTGGAATCTGACTAATCCATCGACTAACCCATGAACCGGCCCGTCAACTTCATTTCGGTGGTTGTCCCATGTCCGCACACTGCTCTATAGTTGTAACTGTGTAGGACTGACCCATGGACTTCGTTTTGCATGGTTATCCCATGTCTGTCCCGTGTCCACACCCTGCTGTATGAAACGAAACAAACCCATGGACTTCGTTTTGTAAATCATTCTGTGTGGAAGTAACCCATCGACTTCATTTTGGATGGTTGTCCCATTTCTGGCCCATGGCCAAGCCTTGTTGTATAGAGCTGATCAATTTACTTCATTTTGGATGGTTGCCCTGTGTCCACTCTTTGCTGTATAGAACTAACCCATCGACTTCATTTTGGTTGGTTGTCCCGTGTCCACGTGTCACTAAGTTGATGCTCATTGGCTGTTATGTGTCTGAGTTTCATGATGACAGGATCAAGGTGTAATATAACAAACACTCAACACTCACAGAGACCTTATGCGTAGCGCCCCCTTCAGGCCGTGCCTAAATCGTTGAGGCGTATTATGCAGAAGGCGAGTCTATCCTTCTTTTTGGTGCAACTTTTAACGACCACGTTTTTTTCTTGTCTATCGGTAGTTATAAAATTTGAACGTGTTAACAGTAGGAGTGTATTTTGACATGAGAGTTGGTGCTACTTCACACTACAAGAGACTGACTAGTTCATACTGAGCACATTAAATATTTAACGGTATTAAAAGTTCCGAGCTTTTGGTGAATCTCAGTGGTTAGGGGTGGGTTTTACAGTCCATGCACCGCAGGATAATTTGGAAAGGTAATCGTTTAGACCATTCTGAAAACAGGAACGTTTTTCCAATAGTAAAGCAGGATTGATTATTCTCCAGTGTACCAAGAAATATAATTCTCAAGCCAAGCTTTTGTCGTTTACATATAGCCAGGAATTTGAGCCGTCATCTGTCTCATTAGCGATTTGGGCAGAACCGCGTAGGGTTTTGAGTGCAATCCCGCTGTACACTTTTAATTTTCTTGTTAGCAGAATTGCTTCCCATGCTGACTGTTATATCTAAGGAAATGAATAGATTTTTCTGCTAATATTGTACTTAATGCAACCATGTTAATACATCACAGGGGAAAAAAACGCTAAGCTGTTTGCTCTAATGATCCAAAGTGGAATTTCTCTCAGATCCCAGACTTCCTGTGCTTAATCAAGCCTGTCGTACAAATTTAGCTCTTTCCATATATTACTTTACAAAACCTGTAAATATATTTAGACTGGAGTTCAAGAGACCTTGCTTCCAGTAGTTTGCCAGATGTGGAGAAAGTTGTATGTGCACATGCTTCATTAGCCGGAGTAATAATTTAATCTTGACTCGGGGTTTTTTGTTTTGTTTTGTTTTGTTTTGTTTTGTTTTGTTTTTGGACTGCAGGTGGCTCAGCACAGTTTCTTTCGTCCTCATTTAGCTCAGTGACCCGTAACAGGCTGGGCTTCAGTGTTGAGGTATGATGAACAGAGGTCATGTACAATCTCGCTGATTAATCGAAATTTCTGCAGTAATTAATGCTGGCAATGTGTCCGGGAACCGCGCTAGCACCAACGCAGGTACTCAACCGTTGTACTTGGTGGTCGATAAAGAAGAGGATGAACACTAGGGGTTGTGCTGCAGTATTGGTCTAGAACCTGGATGCATAGGGTCACAAAGCGTTCACATATTAGGCCATGATATTCATACACACCTCCTGCATGCAGCTTGCTTTCGTCCATCTTTCTCAGCGTGCTTTAAATTTAGTTTGCTTGCGAGTCAACTTGAGGCTCGTCTCCACCCCGTTTGTCACTGGATTCTTCCCAGTGGTGTGCACCTGTACCGTGTTCAACCCTTAGTTAGTGTGCTTATTGGTCCCCTTTGTCTCCATTTCTCTTGATGTTCTTGTTCGTTTTTGTGCAGCACTGTTTTCAGAGGTGTGCTTCTTATCATTTTTTGATTATGGATAGCCGTTCTTTGATGCTGCCTTCATGTTTATTGACCCAGAGTGCAGATTTTGATTATGATTCATGGATTGCTCTTAATGAAACACAAGCTGAGTGGACTCATATCCTCTAAACACACATTATATCTGTAATAGGAATCGCCATCATTGCTCTTAAAACTATTAGTCTTTCCAAACCTTTTATTCCTCCTGGCACAATTTCCTTCAGCCCAGATCTAATTATACGTGGTGTTTTTATGCGCTGTAATGTAATCAGAAGCCTGATACTTTAACCGCTTGTGCAGTTGAGTCATCATCAAGGTGAAATGGCAGTGTGGTGGTTTCTTTTTCCCTTTTCAAGAAGCGTTGTTATATTGTTGACATCTGGACTTTGTCCTGCTCTTCCCTGCCGCATAAAGTCATCAGCTTCTTTTGTCACCAAGATCGGAGGGAGTCTGTCAGCATGGATCCCAACACTGCAGTTATATAAGTAATGACGTTATGAAATACTTGGTCAGTATCTCACCTCGCCTTTCCTCGGGCGACCCTGGACATTACTAACCATTTGGACCGTGCATTTGTACGGAAAATCGGAAAGTGGAGTTTGGTCATCAGTTATGGTGAGGGTCAGTGGGTACTCTGTACTCTGGAGTGGTCAGTGTTTTGCCCTCTGCTGAACTGCTCCAAGAGTGCAGCCACCCACCACTTACCCACATTATTCAAGCAATTCCCACTCTGCTATGAAAGGACAGGGCTCGGTGGTTAGAAAGGAAACATTTCAACAGCTCTGTTATAGTCATTAATATAAACGTAAAGTGTGTGTTTGCTTCCTGGTTCGCATTTGTACTTGCATTGTTTATTCCAGTTTTACCGTTTTTTTCTCCTCTTTGTGATTTCCAGCTGACTCCAGTGCAAACATATATAATTCGATTAAAATTGGAAACATGTGTTGGTCGGGAAATAGCAGGGGGTCATTGTTAAAACATTCCTTCTTCCATATGAGTCCAATATAAAACCTGGCCTCTGGCTCCGTTGGCCCGGTGTAGACAGTAGGGTAGACAGTGCTGGGGCCCTTACCGAGTTTAGGCTTTCAAGGGGCACAAGTTCCGTGGCACAGTTTCTGCCGCTCTGTCTCTTCTGGGACACAGAAATGGACCTCGTCGGGTTCATTCACCAAGTGAGTGAATCAGGAGTCAGCGAGGGGAAATCGACTTGTTTATAATGACGTCTGAGGGAAACGAAATTCTGTCACGTACAGTGATGTGACGAAAGACGAGGCAGCCAATAGAACAAACAGGGGAATGACCCGGTTGACAGATTTACATTTACAGAGTGCTTTATCTGGCCTGTAATTTGCCGAAGTGACAACATCTACGGTTTACCCGAAACATTTACGCGTTTTAACCACTTGCTTTGACTCTATGAGCCACCTGTAATCTACTGCTTTGTGTTTTGAGCTAAACCAACAATCAGACAAAATGCCGTTAAACCCTACCTGTTATTTAACCTGTTGCTTCATCAGGCTCTTTCATGACTCGGTTCGTACTTACTGTGTGCTTGTTGCAAATTTTTGGGGAAAACTGTCAGTCAGATTCACCGACATATGCTAGTGTTTTTGTGGTGAAACTTTTTTTCTTGTTAGCGATGTTGACACTTCTGGATCCACATCCTCTCTGCAGACAGATTGATTATCTAAATGTAATCATAGAATTTGGGTTCAGTGTGTGGTCACAGTCTCTTTTTACAGTTATGGCATTTGGCATTTTGACACCTTTGTCCAGGGTGACTTACATTTTTTATTATTTTTTTAACTCCCTTATATAACTGAGCAGCCCAGCAGTGGCAACTTGGTGTTACCCAGAGCTTTAACCACTGAGCCGCTAGAACCGTAGTACCGCATAGTTTCATCAGGATCATCTTCTGTAGCATTTGGTCTTGAACAATTGCTTTGGGATCCTGAAGAAAAATTTCACTTGGATCCTGATCAGAACTTTCTGGTATCCTGAACATAATACAATAAAAGTCTCTGAAACACTTCCTGAAATAAACTCAGAAATGTCTGTCCTCTCTAGAACTCGGGACTCTTTTCCAACAGCCGGTTCCCACAACATTTCAAGATTCAAGAGCCAAATTTGGAGCCTGATTTCGAACCAGTTCTTAGCCTGTGAGAAGTCCCAGAAGGGCATCACATCCTTGCTGGTCTAGAATCAACATCCGCTCACATCTGAGTGGGTTTAACCTGACCAACAAACATTTTGTGAACGCAAAAAAAGTGTTAGTGTAGAATCTAATCTCATCAAAAAAAAGGAATTTTATATATATATAGACATTAAATCATAAAATATTAGCTGTTTTGATCAGTGCGCGCGTCACTGTGAATGCAGGCACTGATTCTAGGTCATGTCTGAAAGTGCACTGCAGTCGATCACATAGTGGTTAGCATTTCCATTTCATAGCAAGAAGGTCGTGGGTCTGAGTCCCGGATGATGTGTGGAGAATGCATGTTCTTCTTGTGCTTGCACGGGTTTCCTCCGGGTCCTTGGGTTTCCTCCCGCAGTCCAAAAACAGATAATTTCAGTTGCCCCTCGGTGTGAGTGTGGGTGGTTGTGTGTATGTTGGCCGTGTGATGGTCTGGAGAGCTGTTCAGGGTGTACTTAGCTTTCCCCCCCAAATAAAGGAAAAGGTAGTTTTACATTTAAATAAAATGAAAATGAAACATCATGCATGAGAGTCAGTTCATAAATGATTACATTTTTGTGTTGTACGTCTGAGCCATTCTTGCGCACTGAGGGATTTTCTTCACACGTCGCCCAAATGCCCACCTTGACTCAAGGATGAACTAATTGCATTTGGAGGTCAAAGGTCAAGGTGAGTGCAGCCTTACCGCGCAGACGTATACATCCACCAGGTGTGATGTTGAAGGTAGAATTGTTGTGGGGGGGAATGCGGTGGTATTAGGTTTCAGTGGTGATGTAATGAAGTGGTGCTACGGTGGCTCTATGATTTATATGATTTATTCAAATTTAACCAACAGTAGCACCAGCCCAGAACTGAAAACTGGGTTACGTTGGTGGAAAAGCAGGACCAGAGATTTCTCAAATTTTGTACAGAAATCCGAAATCTCTCCAACATCCGGAATTGAACTCGGATCTCTTGAGGGTCCTGTATAGAAGCCCAAGATTTCTCTGGGGTCCTGAATAGAACTTGAAAATCTGAAGTCTGGCTGTGATCACGAATAGAATTCCTGTTTAACATCAGGCTGACTCACAGTGGCACTTCTTTTTCGGCTAAACTCCCTCTGCAAGCAACTTCTGTGTGTTCCCTGGGGGGGGAAAGCGTGGTCCTCTGCCAAGCTGGTTCGGAATTGTGTGCGCAGTGATGTGTGTGGGTGGATGCATGTACACTTGTCATTTCATTTTAGTAGTTCGTTTTTATCTCCGAGAACATTCTGCTTTCACGCTGCTCAGATCTCCAATCCGAGTTTTCCAGCGTCTATAAATAGCAGAGCAATCCGTTCAACACCTCTCAGGCTGATATTTATCTTTCTAATCACATGGAAAAGTGGAGCAGGACACGCTCTGCTCATTTCTGAAGGGCTTCCTAGCTTTTTGCTTCCCGACTTTAGATATTAAGCTTCAGCGCTTTAATCTTCATTCTCTCCTCCTGTTATCTCATTGCTTTCCATGCATAGGCACACTTTTGTCTCCCGTGTGCTATGTCCTTTCTCCCCCCTTTGGCACAAAGACGCTTTTTGCGGAATTCTTTTCCCAAGTGTCCTGACTTTTAAGGTCTCGACAAACCAGAGACGTTGGCTCGTGCGAGCAGGATGCGTCATCGAAGGAAAATACAATTTAATGACACATCCACGTCTCTGCTTTCTCTTTTGGATGTCAACAATTCTAGGATGTGCTGGGTAAACTAAGAAAATAGACAGTCAAAGCCAGTTAAACCACTGTACTACTGGTGTTCCTTCTAGAGAAAAACACGTCTATATTACATTCCCATGGTATTAAGGGATAAAAAATGTTTCTTGTAAGCTTAGCACTACTACTAGATCAATTCTTGCCATCATGATTGGCTGGTGGATCACATAATGACCCAACTAGGATTTTAAACTGTGCTTGGAACATGCAGGTTGTTGATTTTGTGTTAAAATAATAATTTAAAAACATATGAGATTTCACCTCTTTCCTGTAAAACCCTGTGAACTTGGGCACGTAGCAGGATGCAGCAGAGACATGACGTTTAGAGAAGAGTGGGCCGATGATCCAGTAAAGTTTGAGGCTCATTGTGGTGAGGTTTATGCCGGCAGAACTTTTTTTCGGGCCTCTGGCGCAGGGACATCGCTGCTGGATGTGTTAATAGGCGGATGTTGGAGCCCTTTTTTTCGATCGTCTGGCCCGCCAGCGGTCCTTCTCCAGGCTGGGAAGGGAAATCTCTCATAATATCATTAAATAATAGACCATGACCATGAGCAGTGGAAAATCCCCACAAATTAAACTTGCATTGGAGGGCATGGCCTCTAATTGTGTGGTTGCCTTGTTTTTCCCCAGCTGTTCATTATAGGTGAGAGAGAGGGATGTTAGCAGGGGTGCGTGAGTAGTAAATAGTGCCGTGTTTGCTCACTTCTTCACTCTGCTGTTTTAATGAAACGCCTAGCCACATTTAGTTTTTAGTTAGTGTGTTTGTTTTTCCTCAGGTTTAATCTCAAGCCTTAAAAGTGCACACCAGTTCCAAAGTCTTTAATTAGACTTTTTAGCTATTTTAGGAGAATATTTGTAGCCAAGCTCCCGAGCAGAGCACCCCAGTCATGGAATAATGGCTTCCCTGAACGTCCAAGTTCCTTTCCGTGTCCGCAAGTGCCCACCACAGGAAACTGCCATGCCGCTGAGTTGATGCTGATTGGCCCGTATGTATCGCTGGCTTGCATGATGACAAACTGCTAATAAAAAATGCTACTAAACGACAACAAAACAACGGTTGATTATTAATAACAAAACTGAAACCCCAGAAGGCATGAATCATACCCCACCACTCAGACTAGCGTTGGAAATAAAAAAAGAAATCAACAGCTTCTTAAATGGATACTTAAACCAAAACACAGATGATAAAAATCGATATAAAGTGTAGGTCAGCTACGTAAACCAAAGGTTCTGAAAATCAAACCCAGACTTGGATCCCTATCAATAGAGAAATCTCTCAGGGGCTCCACTTTCAGGCGGTGCCTAACTTAAGCCTTTATATTAGCTAAAGCTTCTCTGGTAACCACCTTGTCAAACAGTGAAGTGATTTGCAATCTTATCAGTAACAGAATTGCAACTTTTATTTGCTAGTTAGCCTCCTAAGCCCTGCTGTAGAAATTCTGCTTATGAACCTCCACCTTTTAGAGGAAGAGGCCGTTGTCTGACTTTGCAGATTGCCAAGTATGTTTATTTACCAGTTTTTTAAGCAAAAGACCTTCGATAAAGTATCCTGATTGTGTCCCAGCTTTCACAAGTGAATAAAGTGTGAATAACCAATCAGATCGGAGCATTCGGGGTTCTGAAGCGTGTGTCCTGCCACGTGTGCAGATGTTCAGACCTCCATGGCTGAAGTGCCTCCTTATGCAGCGTATCTGAGCTGTTGTGAAGTGGGATTTCATTGTAGAATGAAGTTGTTTTGCCGGTGCAGTTTGTTCCGGCATTATCCGTATTATTCAATGCCGTACCAAACCCAACAGCACCGAAAGCTACGTGAGAAGATTGCTGCAAGAATTTAGTCATACAAATCACACAGAAAATATGAGGTGTGATATTCATACTGCCTTAAGCCGGAATGCTAATTTATTGGAGATTTTGTTCGTGGTCTTATCCAGTCTAAAATTAGGAGTGCAGTCGAAACTCCGAGTCAGTTAGCAAGTTAGCCAAGATCAATTCCAACACAAATACCGAGTCGGCTAACACCTGAATCAGAGTCGCTAGCTTTGAGGGTTAAAAACGGCCTTATCTGAGTTAGTATTGCGTTTTATAGTAATGCGTATTACTAATAAACTTTCCCCTGTCAACAGACTCTTAATTCTTTCCAGGCGTGTGAACAGAACACCTGTTGCCCAAATCCCCTAGACCCCCCCCCCAATACCCCCCATAACCACCCCCCACCCCACCCCCCATCCCACCACCGTGGACACATGAATCTGGTGTGATTTCAGCAGATCAGAAAGCAATAACTCCAGCCAAGCCCCCTGATTTCTCTGTTCAACACTCATCCTAAATCCCCCGGCTTACTTAGCACTTAACCGCCCGCGGACAACGTGAGCGATAAAGAAGAATGGAGGTGGAGAGAGAGCCGAAGGGTTACACCCTCTTTTTTTCATATTGTTCACTCAGTCTTCCTTCCACTCTCACATTTATTTCATGGAGTCATTACTCTGCTTCTGCTTATCCCATTCCTTTTACAACTCCTCCTCCAAGAGTAAGACTGTCCTCACCGGTCGGACTGACTCAGTCTGCGAGATCTGCCATGTGTGCTTCAGGCTTGTTGTCAGGCTTTGCCACTCAACGGGAATATACATCCATGTGTAGGAGGTAGCTTTAAGCTTTAAGCTGTGCTGAAACCTTAATTTATGTTGAACCCGTGTGTGTGTGAGTGTGTGTGTGTGTGTGTGTGTGTGTGTGTGTGTCAGTCACTCAGCACTATTTAGCTGTATGTCTTTCTGACCTACTGAGCTTTTCACTCACTTCATCCTGATCTAAATCCTGCCTGTCTCCTGAGACAGTGCGTGGTGTAAAGGGTCATGTTTTATACTCTCTGCACCTCTGTGGGTCTGTTACAGTCATCTGCCCCTGTCCTGATTATGTAAGTGGCTTCTTCATCCGGTTCTCTCCGGGTTATTTTCCCTGCCTCTCCACAGGGGTCTCGTGGTGATGATTGCTTACACTGGGGAAGTCGTCGAGCCCCCCACCACCCCCACCCCCCGGCCTCAGGATGAAAGCGGTAGTTTCGTCTTCCTTTTGCTCCTTCCGTTCTGTCGTGAGATGTTCCAGAGGCCGTCTCTTCTGAAGTGCTCATGGGACTTTTGCGTGAACATGATGCATTAATGTCCCACTACGGCAGGGTGGGCAGACGTGTCAGGAGTGTGTACAAGAACTCAAACATGGCCCCTGAGTAACAATGGATTCTGGTAGTCTAACAGACCCAAAAGCTCCTGATTGGCCAAGATATACATTCATTCTCAAACCCAATCTACACCGTGTGCACACTTATTAGGCACGTTGTGTTTTTGAGGATTAATTGTTATTGTACAACTATACAGTGCTTTTCAATCCACAGTGTTAACAAACCCGCAAACCTGAACATTTAGGTGGTAAAAGTGAAGTTTGGGTTTCTTAAGAGAATATCATACATCTACATTATTAGGAAACTATTAGTGTTCAGAGTTATTATGCAACTAAATGAAAAACTAAGATTTTGCATCTCACTTGTTTATTTTCACCTGTTAAAGTGAGAAAAATAAACAAACTCAAAATTTACAAATAAACATTTCTGAAATTTCACAAAAAAAAAAAACCCTCACTGACCAATACATCCCCCTTCTTTTCGATGACAGTCACAAGCCTTCCCTTCATGGACTTTCTCGATCTGGTCAGAATCAACTTTTTGTGCAGCTGCAACCGCAGAATCGCAGACCCTGTTCAGAGAGGTGCACCGTTTACCTTCACTGGAAATGTCCTGCTTAAGAAGAGCCCAAAGTCCTCACTAGGGTTTAAGGCAGGCGAGGAAGGGGGCGTGTCTTTGGTTTTTCATCTGTAAGGACTTTACTGGCCAGCCACGCAACCGAGTACTTTGATGCGTGTGATGGAGCGTCGTTCTGCATAAAAATCAAAGTCTTCTTGAAAGATCAGATGTTTTCCTGAACCGCTGCTTGAGGAAAGTGTCTTGTGAAAATTGTCAGTCGGTCTGAGAGTTGATTTTGAGTCTATTTTCATCACGAAAAGGTCCGAGTGGCTCATCTTTAATAATACCTGCCCATACCAGAACCCCACCTCCACCTCGCTGGCGTCTGAGTCACAGTGGAGCTCTGCATCTGTTACTGATCCAACCACGGGCCTGTCCGTCTGGTCCGTCAAGAGTCACTCTCATCTCATCAGTCCACAGAACCTTTGACAAATCTGTCTTCAGATATTTCTTGGCCCGTTCTTGACGTTTCAACTTATGTGTCTTGTTCACCCTTTCTTACCTCGACCGCATCTCTGAGAACTGAACACCTCGTACTTCTCGACACTCCAGGTCGGTTGCAGTTGTGGAATATGGCGGCGCTGGAGGAGAACGGGTTCCTGGTAGCTTCATGTTTGATTCTTCTCAAATCTTTTGTGGTTAATTTGCGTCTTTTCTTCTCGACACGTTTCTTGCGACCCTGTTGACTATTTGCAACAAAACATTTGATGGTTCTGTGATCACGCCCCGATATCGTAGATATTTCAAGAGTGCTGCATCCCTCTGAAAGACCTTTTACAATTTTTGACTTTTCAAAGTTAAATCTCTTTTTTTTGTCCCATTTTTCCTGAGGAGAAGAATCTGAATCTCCTTAGGCCACACCCTCCCTCGTTACACAAATACACATCACCTGATATGCATTAAATCCAACAAGCATTCAAGTTTATACAGCTTGGAGTTGGAAATTTAGGATAAAATGATGATATAGTCAAAGTAATCACTCTCCTAATGATTGTGCATACAGAGTAAAATCTAGCCGGCTCTCACGATAGCACCGACTTTGCAAGTCAGTTTTAGTTTGTCGTCAGTGAATCTTGGTCTCAGTCACTCTACTCACAGCTCCTCAGCACAGCCCTGTTCCACACCACAAGCATTTCACAAATGGCGTGTCTCATTCATTCATTAATTTTCTTAATCCTAGTTAGGGTCACGGGAAGGCTGGCGCCCATCTCAGCTGACTCATGTGCGAGGGCAGGGTACAACCTGGACAGCACAGTAGGCCATCGCAGGGCGAAATGGCATGTCTTGTCTTTCCAGTTATGTCATGTTTTTGCCGTTGCGCCTCCTGCCTGGTTGCATGGCTTGAGTGTGGCAAAAATAGACCCGGCACATATTTTTAGCGCTGTCCAGAGTGGCCGCCATCAGCTGTGGTGACTGCGTCGCAGACGGTACGTAACACAGCCACGCCCGGTGGTAACCGGTCTTTACACTGTATAACCAAATGTATGTGGGCTTCAAGCCATCACACCCATGTGGGTTTGTTGAACATCCCATGAAAGATGTAGTTCTCGTCCCTCTTAGCATGACACCGACCATCGTACCTTATTTTGTAGGCAGTGAAGGGAAATCTTCATACCGTGAACTGCAAAGACGCTTTTAATAGTTGTGTACCTTTACCTTTGTGACAACAGTGTGGGAAAAGAACCTCATATGGGTGTGATGGTCATGTATCCACATACTTTTGACCATATTGTATAGCTGTGTACGCCTAATAATCTTGAAAAGTGTGACCTTGTTTGACCTTGTTGACCATCTGCAGTTACGCATATACACCAATTTCAGACTGAAATGAATGCTGAGTCCCAATGAGGGAGTTTTTTTTGCATAATTACTGATTACTGGAAAAATTATATTATAAGTAAAATGAAAGTAAAAAATTGTTTCAAAACACAATAATAATAATCATTCAGTTTCGGGCGATAAACATCTTTAACAATCTTTAGACCGTGTTTGGAACTAAAGGCCCGATAACGTTTGGTGAATCTTTGGCGACTGCCCGTGTTTTTTTGAGTTGGCGACTGTCTCAGACGGTCTCAGACCAACCACTGTCCAAAATGACACAAATCAAATAATGTTCAGATGAAAATCTCAGATGGTCGGTAACTAGTTCTGAGACTGTACGCAACGAAGTCCCCAACTACCTGCGACTATCTGTGATCGACCCCAACGGTCTCAGACTGTCAGCAATATGATCGCGGATAGTTGGCGACAGTCACTGATTAATAGATTTTCACGTGTAATCGTCCCACATTTGGAAACAGGTTTCAAATAATAGCACGATAGTCCACAACGGGTGGATTCCTCAATGACAGCCAGCGATATGTTCATCGATATCGGTCACAGACCCCTGATGCTTGGTGCAGTTCACGGCACAACAACTGGTAGGCATGCTGTCAAGATCGCATTTATGTTTTTGCCTACGATTATGGCCGCCGCACCGGTCAACCCTTCTTGTGATTTCATCACGTTTATTTCTATCGGAGGGTTTTAGCACTAAAATCAACGTTCATAGACTGTGAGAATTTCATCCTGGTCACAATCATCGCTGTCTGGGTACCGCATGACTACCAAAACATTGGAAATGGAAGTAAAATACACAAATATTGTTTTATTGTGGTGAACCCTAGCATTGTCCCTCCTGTTGCTTGCTCTAGCCACTTTGCATTGCCAGCGGTCGCTCACCATCCTGTCACTGTAAATCTCCGAAGCTCATTGAAAGCGTACGAATTTGGTGGTTTTATTTTTGTCCAGTGTCGATGTAGGGTAGGCAGGAATGTGGTAATGTTATACTGGGCAGTGGTGGCCCAGCGGTTAGGGCTGGTTAGGGACCACTGATTGGAAAGTTGTTAGAGTGAATCCCTCCACGCTGCCTGTCCTGTTTAGCAAGACTCGTAACCTTCAGCCGCTTTTCCCAGATGAATAAACGTACTTGGAGAGCACTTACTTTTACAGTGTCTTTAGTGAAGGTTTTTGTTTTTAAGATGAAGGAAGGGTTTAGTAAAATCGAGCATTAAAATAATCCAAATGCTGGGTTAGTTATATACAGTATTTCCGAACTGTAATTCTATTTGGTCGGCATGGTGACATAGCGGTAAGCATGTCTACCGCACAGCAAGTGTTCGAGTCCCAGGATTGCGTGTTCTCTATGTGCTTGCATGGGTTCCTCCAGGTACTCTAGTTTCCTCCCACAATCCAAAGACATGCACATTAGGCTGTCCAAATTGACCCTAGGTGTGTGTGTGTGTGTGTGTGTGTATTGGCCCTGCGATGGTCTGGTGAGCTGTTTAGGGTGTACCCCGCCTTCACCCAGTGTCGGCTAAGATAGGCTTCAGCCTCTCTGCGACCCTAGTAGGATTAATTGATTCAGCAAATGAGTGCGTGTAATTCTAGTTCCCATGTATGCTTGAAGTATAATCACTGAATGAATGTATACGTGTGTTTTCTCCTCCCTGTACTACACATTGAAAGAATAGTCCGCTTCATATCTCTCTGTTCGAGTCGTTTCCGACCTTTTTAACCCTTTCCTCTAACACCTCAAAGGTCATAACCCTGACTGCCTCCTACTTAACCTCCTCCTGGGGCCGAATGTAATCCCAAACAGCTTTTCCTTCCTTTTTCCATTCCCTTAATTTTGGCAGACGAGCTATCCTTTTACTGAAGGTTTTGCAGCAAACACATACACAGTAAATGGAACACAGTCTATAGACTGCAAGACTTTATGGTCTCTTTAACTGGTGCTATGGAGGTGACATTGCAAACTAGTGTAAAATTTCCATCCATACTTCTCCAGAGTCAACACAGACCTGCCCGACTTCTCTTCCCTCTCGCTGTGCTAATAAAGGCCTGCTCTTTATATTAGCCAATCACTGACTGAGAGCTCCGGTCTGCACACGTCAATGGCTATAAACCCCCCCTCACCCCCCATTTTAGTGTATAAATCTAATGGCATCCCTATAAAACGCCTGCATAAATAGGTGACGAGGCTCTAAGTTCGTAAAAAGCTACAGCCTCCGAGCCATAATACACATAAATCTCGTGTCTTTTAAAATGAATGATACTGCTGTGTTTTAGTGTTAGAAAGGCCTGTGCCATAGTGCTGTGCAGAGAAATGGATTATGTGTATACCATGTTAATAGAGGCATATTACGAGCTGTGGAGAGAGGCAGTGCAGAAAGGTAGGGGCGCTCAAATATACGATATGACCGCATTGGAAGACAGACAAACTCACCTGCTCTTAATCTCCATTCCACATCTGTGCTTTGTGATCGGATAGCCATGGACGTGAGAGGGTTGAGACAGGAGTGGGAAACAGAGAACGTTTGTATGCGTAAATGTGTGTGGTGGCTATTTTTCTTTAAAAGATTTTTTTCTTCCCTCCAAATTTTAAGCTATGTAGCGGACTGTACATTTATCTTTTTTGCCCTTAACCTCTGTTAGCCAAGTAGCACTGTGTGCCTGTAAGTGGATAGCCCAATAAAAGTCCCCAGCATAAGGAAAGGATGTGCATTAAGGTCTGGCTTGTGCTACCGCTAGGCACGGTGGCCTCTCTGCGATCCTCAGATCCTCCCCCACTCAGGCTGTTGGTGGAGTTTGGATTCCTGTTGCATTGGGACTCCCTTCGCTCTGGACCATGTGGAAGAAGCCATTGGCTCCTTTCTGATGAACTGCCTGACTGACAGCATTGATCCACATGGCTACGTCTCAGCATGGGTATCAAATAGCGCTAGATGAACTGATGGGTGATTGATGAAGGGGGGAGAGAACAGGGAGGTTGGGTTGCTATTGAGCGCTCTACACTGCTTCTCCTACGGACACTGGATGAGTAGGGGGAAGCTTGAGGTATGACGGTGCCAGGTATGTGCGGACATGTACTGCAGTCCAACATCTAGCGAAGACAGCTTCTTTTCGAGACATCATAATGAAGTAGGGCTGAGCGAGATTCCTAAGAGGAGTTTCTCCCAGAGTAGAGACGCTAGACGAAGCAAGAGAATACGTTCCGAGCAGGAGCAGCTGGATCGGAGGTCAGGATCCGACCTCCTGTACAGCGAGGCGACTACTTCATCTTACTTACTTATAGTACGCATAAAAATCTCCTACCCACAAGCCAAGAGACTCGCAGCCAAGAGTTTCTCGAATCGGTGCGGTTTTCGGCGAAGAACGTGACAGGAAAATGGGAATAATGTTAGAAAGCCCATCTACCCAGTTCACTACTCGTTTGCCTCATCCATCTGTGGGAAACAGTGAAAGCCAGCATCTACGCTCTTGGATTACAGTGTCATAGACACCGGATACTCAGAGAGAATGAAAGGACATAAGCGAAGACAGCAAAATATAAAGATAGATGAAAGTTTGACCGTAGTGTTGCATCATTTTTCCACAGCGGTATTCACAAGATACACACAGCCTCGACTGTCCATAGTGTACACAAACACAAGGACACAAACGTTCCTTTAAGTGGAGAAAATGTCCCTCATCACAAATCTACCACCTGGACAAAATATCTGGTGTAATTTTCTAAATTATTTACGACCTCTGACACCTCGCTTTTTAACGCGACAGAATAGCATGACATTAGCAAAACACTGACGACAAAATCCAGCCACCAGAAAACCCTGCCAACTGGCGAGATCGATGCTAACGGCTAAAATAACTGCCGTCGTGCTCAAGCGCAGGAATCATCCATCCTCCTGAAACATTTCTGGAACAGTCCGCTTGTCCGTATGTACTGTACATGCTAGCGCGGTATGCTACAGTGTTGCTGGGCTGTTTTTCACAGAAGAAAAGGAGCAGGTCAGCTGTTGCACAGCTAGACAAATGGTGTAGCGTTCAGGAGGACATTTGTCTTCAGCGTGAGCGATGGATCCCATTCGTCCTTACTTAAAGCTATAGGAGAAACGAGTTGTGGTGGAAACAAATCCCTTCGGTGGTTTTTTGGGCCTGTTTTAAAGGCGGTTAGGAACAAAATGCTCCCGGTCAACAGGTCTAGTGAACAAGAATGTGTTTGTGTAAGAGAAGTAAAAAAAGAAACAGGAAAAGATGCTGCTACGGCTAAAGCGAAGATATTTGAATGCAGCTGTGTTTTGAATGTAATCGTCTGGCCTGCAGGAAAGCAGTTCAGTCACAGAGGTTTAAAGTCTTTTATTATCCTGCCTCCATCTCTTCTCTCTGCCCTGCCAGCCGAGAGAGTGCTCCCAAATATCCTCCATGTGTTCACCTGAACTGATAATCCCTGATTGAGATTTTAGGTGAGGCTTCCCAGATGGCACCGAGTGTTCAGGTAGAGTAAGGAATCCGCACATGTACACTAAAAACCAACTCTCAATAAAAAGTAGACTTTCATAAGGTGCTATAAATATAAAGTGGTTATATTTCAAAGCAGCATGTTATTACTGGTGACTCGTCTCTCTTTGTTTCTTTCTTTTATAGTTTTTTTTGTATCCCTCGGCACATAATGCGAGTTGATATAGTCATCAGTACGTCCGTCCGACTGTCTGTGCATCCGTCTGTGATCACTTTAATTCCGGCCCAGAACTCCGAAACGGTTTGATATTTCTTCATCAAACTTGGCAGTTACTTCTACGAGGCAGAGTAGTTGTGCCTTTTGATATTCTGGGATTTTTGCATTTAAAGTTTTGTTTCCATGGTAACCAATTTACCATGTGAGCTCATGGGTGGTGTTCATTTCCAGGCCAGAACTTAAAAATCGTTTCTTGACAGTTACTTCAGTTTGGCGGTGTAGTTGTGCCTTTTGATATTTAGGAATTTATGCATTAAAATTTTTTGTTTCCATTGCAACCAGTTTAACGAGAAAATATGGGATGTGTTCATTTCCAGGCCGGGGTTCCTGTCTTATTCTGATGACTCTTGTTTGTCATTGCTGTGATATTCTTCAGTCTCACTTGTTTTTTCACAAAAAACTTACAAATTTTGTGCTGAGCAGACAAATCATAGGTTTAGTCTGCGAGAAAATGCATGGTGTAGTTGGAATTAAGTGTTTCTGGACCCAAGCATTTTGTCTAGAATTTGACTAAAATAGCCTCTCCATCGTTTCTTCTTTACAGACTTTTGTCCACTGATTAACAAACTTTTACTTTCTAGCGAGCTCCGGTAATCGTGGATGCTTTCCAATCACCTGTGCACTCCGAGCAGCAGGGTATCAAGCATTAAAAACGCTCGTGTGTAAATAGTTTTCGAGAGCATAAACAATTTAAACCTGAAAGATGTGCAAAGGTTTCTGCAGCACTGATTACAAGACTTTTTTTCATATTCACATGCACGTGCATCTTGTTCCGGCCACGAAAATCCTTAAAAAGGAAAAGATTACAGAAGACCGAAGATGAAAAGTTGTGAAGCAGTAAAAGAATGCCTTCTGAGCAGCGCGTGCGCTGAATTGTCCTGTAATGAAGCTCAGTCATTGCAGGGTGTGCAAACGTTTGTTAAAAACTTCAGTGCGTTTGAAGCTGATCATTTAAGCTTCACATTAGCAGGTTTCCTCATACAATTAATTTGGTTTTCCTGAATATCACATTCCTTCCATGAATTTTTTTCAGCTCAGTTTTTGAAAGTCAGATATTTCACCCATTTTCAGGTCTATTTCAGACACCATTCGAGAAGCGAAGCATGCATCCTCATGCACCTTCCCCTGAGTGCTGATTTGGCTTCCTCCTCCCATTTATGGTCTTTCCACACTTTCTGGCTACCTTGCTCTGATTGGTCGCCTGAAATTTCCCGCTCAATGCACTGTGAGGCAGATTGGGATGTGCGGAGATCCCGCTGACTGTGGTGGGGCCGTGAGCTCAAACAGCCTTGAGGAAAACCTAAACATGCGCTAACCTCGTGATTTGTAACTCTGGCATCATATATTGCTTGAAAAAGTGTAAAAAACATTTCTCCTGTTTAAGCTAATGCCGCGATATCCCGCTTGATAAATGAAGTCTATTGGGGGAGCATTTACTCAACTTCAAGTTCTGTTCTACTTCATTAAAAGCGAACCGTTCTGTCCGTCTTCTTTTGTGACATGTTGGATGCAGAAACTCAGAGAAATTATCCCCTCTTGGTCAAGCAGTCCAAAGACAATAGTGAGAATTTAGCGCATGCAACACTCCATCTCTTAAAAGCAGAGCCAGGCAGTTAGGAGACTGGAGGGGGGTTCTGGCAGGCCGGCCTTTGGGTCTACCTTAACACACCTATCCTGTTACTCGGCTCCATGGTGTCCGTAGCTGTATCTCCCGTCTGCCCACACCTTTCCTCCCTCCTCTCTGGAGGTGCAGTATTTTATCCATCCTTTTGTTTTTCTCTGTTTTTTCGAAGATCAAACGGAATGTGTCGGGTCGAGCATCTCTTTCATACCCAAACTTCACTCCTTATAAAAGACCAGGAAGGCACTCCGAGGCACATATGGTCTGAATGAGTGTTCATTTCACTTGCTGAACATGTGGGATGGGGTGTGTATGGCAAGCTTTTAAAAAGGAAAAAAATACAATCTATATAATGTAAAGCTTTTGGACACACCTGGAAATGAAGACTGTTTCTCCACAGCTTGTACAGAACAATCAGAAAAGGGCTGTAATTGTGCGGAATGTTTGTACAATTACAAATCAGTCTGAGGGATGATGTATGATAAGGTTTCTGGGCTTGGAACAGCCTTTTACGTCTTTCAGTTCCTTCTTCCACTAAGATTTTTGATTACACCATTATGTGATTGTGATTAAGTGTGATTTAGTAATGTGTTTTATATTACAAATTTTTCTCATCATCTGAAATCATTTACGTTGTGTCACTGTTTATCGCTTTTTTTCCCAAAATTGGCTTCCCCATACCAGTCACATATGGTAACTGATATTCCATTTGTGTCCTGGCTTCTTGAACGTGCTTCCTGCTTGGACCTATTGCTGCGCACTGGATATCGACTGGATCGTATTACTAACATGACTCCTCTTTTTTTTTCTGTTCGGTACAGATTATTCCCCCTCTCATAGACCTCAATCAGAACCGCAGTAAGCTGAAATTGTACATTGGCCACCTCACTGCCCTTTGTCATGAGAGAGACCCTCACATCTTGCAGGACCTGGCTCCGCCCTCAGCGTACCACCGCAGCCAGAGGGACGCCTGGGAGGAAGAGCTAAAAAAGATGAGCCTGGAGGAGGTGGGTGGTGCTTAAACATGTTTACCCTGATGATTGGCAGCACTTTATGTATTCCATGATCTCTTCTAGCTCCAATGCATGCACAGCTGAACATATACACAGTGCACACTGCTTAATAGTGTGAGGTCAGAACTGTAAAAACTCAGCCCGGGCTCTTTAGTGAAGACTGGAAGAGGTCCGTGCAAAAAGGCCACGGGCAGAGAGTTCCGAGCGATCGAAGTTAATACGTGTTTTATCATACAGCATTTCAAAATAGATTCTCTTCTTTTTTCATTCCCATCCAACGTTCACACTGCAATCAAACATTACTTCAGAATAGTCCTATTCCTCACGCATCCATCCAATCACTTCACTTCAAGTTTATTTTATTCTTTGAAAGAGTAAGAAATGAACTAGTCATGAACAAGACGTCTTCGTCTCGGTGAGGGCTTTGGTAGCCCAGGACAAACACGAGTTTACGCTAGAAGCTCGGGCTTGCTGGGAGATAACTTCTAAATGCCTGTGCCTGGGTGATTTTTTTTAAATGTGTGCAGCATGTTTAAATTCGGTTTTGGACCGAGTAAAAAGTGATTAATCGGATCGTACAGGGAAATTATGGACCACCCATCAGCCAATCAGTCTTCACGATTTGTTGTTGCCGTACAGTATAACACAATGCAGTACAATTTTTATTTGTATCACGCATGGAATACAGCAGCGATACGAAACACAGTAAAAGGTATGTATGACTGTAACATGTATAAGGCTGTTAATAGCTCATTTAGCACGACAGCAGAATATACATTCAACTGAATAAAAGTAAAATAGTGAAAAATAGCACGAGGCATAAGTAAAGAGTAAAAGACAGAAAAACGCACAGAAATTACTCTCACTCACTCATTTTCCAAACCGCTTAATCTTATTAGGGTCTGGTGCCTATCTCAACCGACACTGGGCGAGGGGAGGATACACCCTGAACAGATGGTCAGATCATCGCAGGGCCAACCCACATAAACATTCACACTCACATCCACACCTAGGGGTGCTTTGGAACAGCCAAATAGCCTGATATCTTTTGAATGTGGAAGGAAACCAGAGTACCCAGAGGAAACCCACACAAGCACAGGTAGACCTCCACACAGAAACGCCTTCGCTGAGATCAGGACTCGAACCCAGGACCTTCTTGCTTTCAGGCGGATATGCCAAATACCCACCACGCAGAAATGGACATAATGTAAACATTTCTGTAATATTTGATGATTGAAAGAATATTACGAATTGAGACATTACTTTTAAACTAAGACCGAATGTTTGACATTAAAACAGTACTTTTGAAAGTAAGTACTTTTAAACGCATGAAATCACAAGGACAAATGCTTGGCCTTTGTATATGCAGAAAAGATTCAGCCATGAGTGGACATGGTACTGCAAAGGTTTCTTTAGGTACTTGGATTTGTCCTCATTGATTATTAAATCCATCTGGCTTGGCCCATGAGTGAGCCCCTAGCTGACACTAAAGCACACTGCCCATAAATCTCCCATTGGCTTTGTGTATCAGACTGGCTGTGTGTAAATGCCATTAGGCCTCTTTATAGAGTAAAATGTGTTCCTACAGAAAATAAATAGTCCAATATATTGGTTTTATTAGCTTTAAATTTTCTTTCTTGAAAAAAAAAATTTTGAATTTAAATGCTATGCCAGAAATAATGCTTCAAGCCAGATATAAAAAGTAGAGAGATGTGATTGGAGCACACTTTATGTGATGGTTTCATCTCACTATGATCAGTCTTTCCTTAGAAATACAGAAGAGCATCCTCTAATTATTTATTAATATTATTTATTTTTTAATTAGTTGATTTATTTATTTTTGAAGCCATTGTTGTGCCTGCCATAACCAGGAAATGTCTGCAGTCAGTCAGAAGGTTTCGGCCCTGAGGCATATTTTCCCAATTTTGCATCCATTTTGAAACTTTTGCGCCGTCGTAAAATAAATTGTCTAGAAGTCTGTATAATATGCGTTATGCTCATGTTAAAACAACCCTCATTCTTCAAGAAGAGTGATATGCCGCAGTGTTGCCAAGCTCTGCACAATGCTCATGTGTTTCCCAGAACAGTGAACTGTCTTCCTGGCAGGTTTTTGGCTCCACTTCACATTAGTAAAAAACATTTCTTATATGTTCGCTACTTGATGACAACAAACTGGCTTAAAAACAAATGCTCTTTAAAAGTCATCTCCAACAAAAAAAAGTTTATAATTATCTTAGTTTAATACGGAGTAGGGAGGAGAGCTATCTGTGCATTTATTTTCCTTCCTGACCGACCACTTTCCTCAGCAGGAGTGTGCACTGACAGAAATGCTTTTCCGCTCCTTCCAGAAGACTGTTTGTTGGTCATCACGGCCTACCACGCGACAAAATCCCAGCAGGCCTCGATTCTGTGTCGTCTGTGTGAAGTTGAATGATTTGCAGCAGGGGATTGGCTGGCATTACAGCTGACCCGGTGGGGTAAAATCAGCAAGATGCAGGAGGTTTTGTTGTTTGCGATAACTTGGTATTGCATCAAGAAGGACGTCTCATGGATCCCCTCGTGCATTTTTCACCAACATTTTCCTATAATCTTTTTTTCTGCAGGTTTTATCTGCAACCAAAATCAGACACACCTCTCTCAGGTGAATAAGAACTTCAAAAGGGTCAGGTGTTATACCCATTTTCAGTCTATTATTTTTCATTTCAGACACCAGTGAAGCAACAAGGTACAATTCCTAATCCAAAACCCTCCACAGTTCTTCAGATTGACACCTGAAATGAGCTGGGACTCAAAACTCAAGAGGGACCTTGAGACCTTAAGAGGGACCGAACTCAAGAGGGGAACCCGTCCTCATTTGGGTGAAACCAGATAAAAATCCAAGCCATGTAGCAAAAACTTCACTACAGAACAACATGAAGTCCAGTTGGTTACACCACAACTGTGAGTTCGAAATCATTCTAGTAAAAGAGTTTATATCGCCAGCAGTGAAAGTTCATCTTCATAGTCGCCGAATGCAGATCTAAGCCCATATGGATCATCATCAGCAGAAGCGAGGGGCTTCCAAGATGAGAACTCCAGCCAGCAGCAGCACACCAGAAGAAGCATATGTACCTCAGCAAAAACAGAAAAAGACGAAAAGGTATGATGGGATGGTAAAAGAAGACTTTATTAGTGCTGGGTGCAAGCAGGGACTCCGGCATGACTGACTATAACAGCATAACTAAAAGGAGAGAAAGCAGACGGAAGGCAGACATGAGGGCACCCTGTGATATCAGGCAATCAGTTATGATGATGAACAATATTTAAATGGCACCCCCGTACCCGGAATTACTCATTTACATGAATCTCACCGTTTCCTCTGGTGATGCTGATTTTGGTGATTAGCCACACTGTGTCACCCCTCACCCCCTCACCCCAAACCTCCAAGATCTGTCTCAGTGGGGTACATCAAATTAAAGACCATTTCTACAGAAATGTGGCGTCATGCTGAGTGCAGATGCTCACCACCCCTCACACCTTGTCCCTCAGACGCACTTGCCAGGTCTCATTTGGCCTTCCTGAAGATTCGAGAGTCCAAAACAGAGAGATCATGAATATTTCAATTTCTGGCGGGTTGGACACATTAAAATGCGCACATACATCATACAACGTTCCCCATAGCAAACGGATTGAAAGTGTTTGGTGTGTTACTGTGCATGTGCATGCCATATGTACAGTTCAAGGCGTGTAACCCGGGGTGAGATTCTGCCGTTCGAGTTCCGTGTCGTCCTCTAACAGCAGAACCGGTTTCAGATGTGGGGTTGGAAGAGATGCGGGTTTTCACCGGCTTGTCTGACTGATATCTTCCTTGACCTCTCTCCTCATCGACGTGTTTGGAAGTCATCCCTGCAGTCTGTTGGCTCGCTGTCCTTCCTTTATTACGGTTTATTACAGTGCACTGCAGTAATCTTGAAGATCGCTATCTTCTTCATGACATAATGGAGATCAGATAGCAGAGTGTTTGGACCCGCATGGCTGAGAAGAGAGTCGCAATTTATCGTCTGTCTTCTGATCCGTTGTAATTCCCTCATGAAGTTTGTTTGGGATACCTCGGAAGAAAGAATTTTGATAGGCGCTCTAAGTGGAGTGCTGTTTCCTAGCTGTGTTGCTGTGATCTAAACCCTTCATCAGAGCAGCATTCTGTGGTCTCCAGCATGTCTGTGGTCCAAACCAGGCTTCGGATTTACGAGAGGATGTTCTCTATTTTCGCTCGTGAATTGTTACGGAGTGCTATGCAGAGCTTGGTGCTGATGCGTACTGTAGCCTTTTGTCTTTTCTCAGGAGCCCTTAGCAGGAAAGTCCTTATGCATACACGCATATTAAAAACCTCTAGCCCGGCGCTCTTTAATCCCTCATTTTCATTGGTCAGAAGAGTTATTAGTTATGAGTTATTAGTAACAGCAGGTCTGATTCTAGTTCCATTAGAAAGGTTTGTATTTTTATTAGCTCATCATTGTACAAATACAAAGGCCATTTAATTACTTAAATCTGATTGGTCAGTCGCTATATTCATTAGTCTGTCTTTATTTCTTCATCAGAGCATCACTATGTATAACAGACTGTTGCTGTGGAGCACATCATTAACATAAGAAAGTAGTTTTGTAATCAATATTTAATAGGTGGATGTGTATAATACAGGAGCCTCGCGCGGGGGAACTCCTGATGCTCCACGGGGGATTTAGCCAGAGTTTCAGGAGAATCTGCAGAACCAAACAACGTGCACCACAGATCCCCTGGGGAACTTTTGTGGATCTCCCATGGAGGAACTAAAGAGCTTTAGAGCAAAGTTTTGGCCGGATCTGTGGATGATAACTGCAAATGTAAACATGGGCATCTTGAAATCAGACGGCTAGTGATCCGGGACAGAAACATGGTGTGTTATTGCGTGTATACATATTGTATTTATTTGGGATAAACCGAATACCTTTGAAAAACAACTCAAAGACGTAGACATTGCACATATCCTCGCCTGAGTGGTTTAAACTGAAATAGTCATTAGAGTTACAGAACCAGTTTCTGAACGTCCGCATTTGAAACATCGACCAATCAGCGCCATCGTACCGGCGTCTTCCTAGCGACAGATGATATTTATTTTCGCCGAGTCGTGTGTGTTTTGATTTTCTCACTGGTTTAGAGTTATATAATCAGAGGAATCCTTCTGGGATTGTGTACGTAGGGAGAGGATTCTGGGAGTGAATCTGGATCATAAGGGAATACC
>JBCNYG010000022.1:4294494-4311091 GCA_039654305.1 Porochilus rendahli | reverse complement strand
ACACACACACACACACACACACACACACACACAGTGTGTACGTGTAGCGTGCTTGTTATTGCAACTTCAGTTGGTTCTTCCTTCCTATCAGCAAGCCCATCTCATATTGTTTAATAACAGGACGGTTTTGCCGCGTAGTCTCGTACCACACCCTCCGCCTTTCGTTCCTTTTCTTTTACACCTATCAGGAAGACTCATAACCTGATGAGACTCAAGAATCCTTTTAAACGTATGACAGACGAAGTAAATCCTCACTTCAGGACTTTTCAGCCCCAACTCCGGCTGTGGATAATTCTTTGTGGAAATGCGAGTCACATGACCTTTATCTATGAATGCTTAATGATTAGGAATTAGGTCATGATCATTATCCTTAAGTTATCAGTTTGACCAGCGCCACACACAACGAACAGATGAGACGTCTGTTTGGAACTTGATGCGGAGAATGAATGCGCGCTTTTTTCTGTCTTCTCCTCTTTAAACATTCCCTCTTTGTTCATGTTTAGAGAACTGGAGCTGATTAACTACAGCCTGGTTTACATCCCAGATTCTACACTATATATCATGAGTGGGGTTTTCTTCGTTCGTGTCAAGGCTCTTTAAACTGGTGACTCCTGTTGAGAGAAATAAATAAATAAATAAATAAATAAATACATTTAAATAAGTCAATTATAGTATTCTGTTATATTTTTATAATAATAATAATAATAATTGACATGTCTGCCTCAGAAGGTCCTGGCTTTAAGTCCTGGCTCGGGTGTTCAGGTGTGCAGTTTACAGTTTTCTCCCCATGTTTCCTCCCAGTACTCCGGTTTTCTCCAACAGTCCAAAGACATGCATATTTCACAAATTGACCGTTCCAAATTGACCCTGGGTGTGAGTGAGAGTGTGTGTGCGTGTGTGTTTGTCCTGTGATAGTCTGGCGAGCTGTTCAGGATGAACAGCCCAGTGTTGGCTGAGATAGGCTCCAGCCTTCCCGTGACCCTAATAAGATTAAGTGGCTTGGTAAATGAGTGAGATGATGATGATGATGATGATGATGATGATGACGACAATAAAAGGGTGGCGTAGTGGTTAGCACGTCCCCCTCACAGCAAGAAGGTCATGTGTTTGATTCCCATTCGGGCGTTTCTGTGTGGGGTTTGCATGTTCTCCCCGTGCTTTCCGCTGGACACTCCGGTTTCCTCCCACAGTCCAAAAGCATGCACAGTAAGCTGATTGGCTGTTCCACATCACCCCTAGGTGTGAAAGTGAGTGTGAATGGTTGTATATGTGAGCTGTTCAGGGTGTACCCCGCCCTCAGAGTCGGCTGAGATGGGCGCGAGCCTCCCCGCAACCTTAATTAGAACTAAGCTGCCTAGAAAATCAATGAATGAATAAAAATGATTATATTTTACAATTAATTTTTTTTTTTTCCCAAGTGTGGGTTTTTGTGCAAATTCATCAGTAGTCCAACCCTTACATGCTCATTTATTATAAATTATTTCCAGAAGTAGTTAAATATCTTATACGAATACTAACACATTGCCGTACTGTATATTTACTTTAGTTTTGAGGGGAATTGTGACTTAAAATCAAACCTATAGTAAATTATTTCATAAAGCTAGCTGTACTGTCAGAAATATAAGAAATATAAACCAGTGCATGAAATGATGTGGATAATTCCCCTTAACGTATAAAGCTGAGAAAACACTCAAGACACGTAGCAGCAGTGACCAGCAGAACCTCCAGAGACAGTTATTAATTTAGCAGGAATCATTACACCATCTGTGGTTTTGGCAGAACATGCATTACAACAACGTAAAGTTACGGCTAGAGAAAATGTACAACACCTGCAGAATGTAAATGATTAAAAGTAATTAACCAGGCTATATGTGGCTAATATAAATCAGGTTTATGTGATACGGTTATATGAATATATCATCACATGCTCCATATTTGCATATTGTACAAATTAAAAGTTCCCAAAAATCTCCATGTTGGTACAAACAAATTTTTTCCTCGGTGAGGCACCGAACACTCAGACGTATGATGTCCTGATGAAAGTAAAGGATCTTTGTGTTCCATCCTCTTGTAATATTATTCTATTCCCTTTTCTGAGGTGTGACGCAGTCCTTCGCCGTGGACGCACACGCAGGCTGCACGAGGGGGAAAGAGCGGTACAGTCAGTGGCAGGGCTTTTTTTTTTGGTTTAGTGTTCTGTTTTAAACAGGTCCTTGATAGCCGCACTAACCGTGCAGTGACTGGCGTTCCCGCCGCGGCCCTACAGAGCCTCGTACCCAAACAGGAGTGTGCTGTAGAGGTCCCTCTGTTTAAAGTGTGTGTATATATAGCAGCTCGTTTCTGCATCTGGTTTTAGGAGAGCACAAGAGAGGATAAGGAGGACCGTGTGTGGGCGTGGAAATGATGTGGTTTCAGCCATGGCAGCCAGAAACACACACTGATTGAGAGAAAGGAGGGGTGAGAGGAGACCAAAGAAGAAGACGACGACGAAAAAAAAAAACACGATCCTAAAATAATGTGCACAGGAAGGATGGAAACACTGTTTCTTTTAGCTTGCCCTCACATCACCGAGTATCATAAAGGAGGCGTTTCCATGGATGTAAAGCTTACAGCGGGGATTTTATTCATCTCAGGCCGAGCAGAGAACGAACTCAGGGGTAGTGGGTGGTTAAGAGGGTATGGGATCCCCCTGAGGTGGGGGAGCACTAAATATTTTTACAGTTCTTAAAGATAATAATGACAAAAATCAATCTGTCGGCAGTCAGCACCGCCGTGAGCTGCTTGCATTTTTCCTTTTCCCTTTCCAGTTTATGGCTGCGAATTTCCAAACGCAAGTTTCAATCCAACTGTATTCGTTCTGTCTCTAAATTGGGCAGAAAACCATCAACACCACTTTATAATCTTGCTGTCCCCTGTAATAAAGTTTCTTAGAAATACATTCGCTTCCTGCTCTTTTCCCTTCGTGTGCAGAACATAAACGCCTAAAAGACCAAACTTGACCGAAGTCACCCTGAAATGAGGTGAAGCGAATGCTGCGGACAGAAAATCATAACACCTTAATGTAATATGACGGGAAATCTCTACAACCAGTCTGTCTGTTAGAACGAAACTCATAAAGGTTGTATGTAACCAGACTTCATGTTACTGAAGGTTTCGAGCAGATCCCCTTGATGAGATTTAAGTCTCACACACTTTATCTGGAATTACTTCAAGGTAGACGATGGGAGACGGGAGACGGATTGTTTGCCTTCCAGTTTCCACCGCAATATCCCCTAAGTGTTCCAGACACTTCTGTCGAAAAGCTTGAGGGACTTGCCTTCACTTGTGACGGCCTCCAGCATAATACGGATTAAGTAGGAAACGTGACATACTGAGATATTGATATATTTGGAAAGAGAATTTAATCTTGAATCTGATTCAAAACGAGGTATAAAACATGATTATAGATGAAAATGGACTGAGTTACATCACTTTGTATTTCGCTAATCAGGAAACGCTACTTTTGGGAAAATAGTAATCAGAGTTACGGAACCAGATTCTGAACGTCCGCATCTGAAACCCCTGAACGTCCATCCGTCCATTTAATGAATCCGGCTCTCGACCGATCAGCGCCATCGTACCGGCGTCTTCCTGGCGACAGATGAGTTTTATTCACGCCGAGTCGTGTGTGTTTTGATTCTCTCACTGGTTTAGAGTTATATGATCGGAGGAATCCTTCTGGGATTGTGTACGTAGGGAGAGGATTCTGGGAGTGAATCTGGATCATAAGGGAATACCCTGAGCAACCACAAACGCCGTTTAAAAATCACTAACATAAGTCGATATTTCTATTGTTTTACAACAACGTGGACATGGAACCCTTTTTAAACAAGTGTTTTATCGTGGAGAGATTGTGTTTATGGATATTTAAACTTGTTCATGTTGAAGATTTGTATTTTTGGCGGTATGGCATTTACATCCCGGTCCGCCAGTTTTAATTTACTTTGGCTCTCACTCAAAACACCTCCTTGCGACCTAATCCGTATAACGCCGGAGCGGGAACAGTACTGCAAGTGGGATAATGTACAGCAGGAAGGTCATTATTGCGAATCAAACCCTGACAGTGGGATCAGGACCCTGTCACGATAATGACGTGCTCGCCGTACATCTTCACTCACATAGACTCACATACACTCACAACTTTTACAGCGACTTATGACGCTTCATGTTAACATTAAACATTGAGAACCATTGATGTTTGTTTGCGGAGAATTTTATTAAGTGTTTGAGAAGGAGACTCCTGTGACTGTGCTCTGTACACATCACATAAAGTTTTGATTACAGGGCAGGAAATTGTGCTTTATGGATTCTTGGACTCAAGAAAGCAAGAAGCCAGTAGGCTCAGGTGTAAAATAACCCCACACACCTGGAATGGTGATATCACACACACACACACAACACGCACATCTTTAGAGACTTTCACACCAGAAGTGTTTCTTTTGATGTAAATTTGCTCTAAATGTTTATATATGTGTGTATATATATATATATTTATATATATACACACACATTACTTTTTATTGGAGTGCTTGAGTTGAGTGGAACCCAAATCACACACCCTTATTGTATATAGATATTTGTTTACTTCAGATGTGTATAAACGTTTTCAAGTGAACCGGGTGGTGATTACAGCCCTCGCAACTATCCCCGGTACTTATATTCTGGTAAACAGTTCAGCTTTAGTGTTTGTAATGAAAGTAAAGTGTATGCTACTAGAGCATAAATAATGCAAGTGGTGTGGATTGGTTGGAGGATTTCTTCAGTAGGATCCAGGCAGTAAATTTAAACACACACACACACACACACACACACTTTTACGAGCTTACGCCCCTTCATTTATTTCACACACTCTGCCAGACTCTATTCAGCCAGACCGCCTGCTCATCCTCTGTTGTGGTCAGTGCCGATTTTATGACCTCGTTCCCCATGCTGGCTTTTTTCTCTCCCCGATACCATAAAAATGTTTGGTGTGTGTTTTTTTCTTTTCCTTTCCTTTTTATAGCTGGAGTCGTTCACAGGATGTTGCATTTCTGTTTAAACGCCTGCCGCACAGGAAGAGCTCACAAAGCCATACAAATATGATAATAATAATAATAATAATAATTTTATATAATATAAGTAATTATAAGTTTCCCCGAAATGCATTTTGTCAAATCAGGAAATAAATGTTCCAAAACCAAAACAAAGGATTGAGGGGATTGTAGGAATTGGAACCTGTCATGTGGTCAGTGATTGAGGAGCAAATCTGAATCGATTTGTTATTTTGTGATGCTGATCCATCGTCTCTCGTAATTCATCGTCATAACGACCGTGATGAACAGGTTCCAGAGCAGGTCCACCCCCCCCTCCCCGATACCTCTCACCCTCCTCCAAAGGTCCTTAGAAAGTGAAAAATGTATATTTATCTTCAGAGGGTTAAAACAGTGTTGGGAGAATTGTGTAAACTGAGCCAAAAAAAAAGATAACACAAGTAGGGGAAAAAATCGGGGATGAACGATAGAAGAAAAAGGAAGCATTTGCCAAGACGTGGAAGCCAAACGTATGCATGCTCTTAACCCTGAAGTGGGATAAATTGTCCCTGGAGACAGTTCTAAAGGCAGAGGGTGGGCCTGCAATGTATTAGAGAATATTTATATCACTTTCAGGAACAAAGAACTTTTTTTTAACAAAATACATTTTTGTACATTTCTTCTCCGTTTTCTTTCTACAGAACGCAAAGCTTTTCAACCCGAATGCGAAGAATACAAAATAAACCCGGGGTCTGATCTCAGATAATACTGCTCTAGTCAAAATAATTTATTTCCCTCTCTCTCTCTCTCTCTCTCTCTCTCTCTCTCTCTTTCTCTTTCTCTCCCCCCCTCTCTTTTTCCCATCATTCTCTCTTTCTCAATTTCTCGCTCTCTACTTCTCTCTCCTGTGTGCTCTCTTTCTCTCTCTTTCCCATGCACTCTCTCTCTCCCCCCCCTTTCTTTCCCTATCATTTTTTCCTTCTCTCTCTTTCTCTCTCTTTCTCTCCTTTTCTTTCTCTCCCTATCATTCTTCCTTTCTCTCTTTCTCTCCCTCTCTTTCTATCTTTTTCTCTCTCCCTCACCCTCTCTTTCTCTCTCTACCTCCCGCTCTTTCTCACCCTCTGCCTCTTTCTCTTTCTCTCTCTTTCCCTCTTACTTTCCCTCTCTCTTCCTTCTGTCTCACTCTTTTGCTCTCGTGCTCTCTCTCCTCTCTCCCTCCCCCCTTTCTCTCTCTCTTTCTCACTCTCTCTCCCATGCACTCTCTCTTTCTTTCTCTCTTTCTGTCTATCTCTTTCTCTCTCTTCCTCACCCGCTCTTTCTCACCCTCTGCCTCTTGCTCTCTCTCTTTCCCTCTCTTTTCCTTCTCTCTCGCTCTTTTGCTCTCGTGCTCTCTCTCCTCTCCCTCCCTCCCTCCCTCTCTCTCTTTCTCACTATCTCTCTCTCCCATGCGCTCTCTCTCTCTTTCTTTCTCTCTTTCTGTCTCTCTTGTTGGAAGAGTTGGTTTGGACAAGTTGAAGCTACATATCCATTTCATTTACTTTGATCAAATCAGGAAAGCTGCTTTAAGTGAATAAGGTTCTTTATGTCATGCATCACACGGAGTCCAAGAGAAACGATGATGGATATCAGTGTCATGACGACCAACAGAGCTTCTCCTGCTCCAGCTTTCATTTCGTTTCACTGCGTGTAGCTTCTATAGCTGAGTGATAGCATGAACGTTCAGTAACTATCCCTGCGCTGAAAACAGCAACGCTTCACGGAGAGAGTCTCACTCTCCAGGTTCCCAACGTCCCGTCTGCTGGGCTTTTTCTAATAAAGATAAGCATGAAGCTGTTTTAAGCAGGTTTGTTTTAGTATTTGCTTAAAATTAAAGCCTTTATTTAAAAGAGAAAAAAAAAAGGACCTGGTGTGAAAGAGGTACCCTGGGCGAGCGGTTGTGAGCTGCGGCGGTAGGTACGTGACTGTTCCCAGTGCAGTCTGCTGCCGGATGCCTGTTGTGGCCAGCTGCTGGCTGACAGGCCCATGAATCCTGGGCAGCGTAAATGCAGGCTAATTTAAACAGGCAGGAAATGGGAGTAAACATGGCAGAACAAGGCCGCAGTGAACTGTGCATTATATTACATGTTCAGCAAACCTATTTCCACTGATGTAAAAATATTTGCGAGCGGATAAGAAGCTAGCAAGAGGCTCGAAACCGTCTTAAAATTCACCGTAGCAGGGCGAGGGTGCCACCGTATCCAAATCAGCACTACGTGCACTGTTTCTTATTGAACCAGAACATGAAGTCATCAGCAGTAAAACATCCTGAAGTCGGTCGTCAGTCCCCAGGTGATAAAGATGTCGCTGTGCGGCTGAGTAACACCTGCTGTCTGTTCCGAACAACAGCCTTCACATCCGCTCCACGTCTCCGCGCTGACGGCTGCACCGGGCCGAGCTAAACATGGGAAATGTCACTTTGGATCTTTTTATGAATTCCTCCCCTTTACCCGAGTTCTGTCTCGGGTTTTTTGCTGTCATTGGCTTAGCCTGTCAGCAGGCGTTCTAGCTGCGCCAAGGCACACACAGGGCCTATCATTTTAATATAAACCATTAGTCGGACTTAAGAGGAGACATTTATGAACCTCCGTGGTTGAGTAATAGATTTTTACACATGTGTACTGAGCTGTTAAGTTCTTTGAAAGGGCTACTAGCGGCTCAGGAGCTTGTGAAGACTGAGGAGCTGATGACTGGCAGGAAGAATAACCAGGGCTGCTCCGTCAACTGGTTCTGCAGATATGATCAGTCGTAATCAGTCTAGAAAGTCTAGCGTTATCTCCACCCAAAACGCCTTTTCGCCTGCGGGATCACAATCACCGGCATCTGTAAATGCGTCTGTTTCGGAACAGAACCTGTGCGTGGAATTTCACCAAACTTGGTGGGCACACTATCCTGCCCGTGTCCCAAAAATGAGTTGGCTATGGAAGGTCTGGCTGAAAGGTCAAGGTCGCACATTTTCAGAGATAGCGTGTGATGGTGTTATAACTTCAAAACGAGTGCCAATAGACATGCCGTTACTACGGAGCACTAATAGGAAACCATATATGGACTTAGAAATGAGACAATGAACTTTGACCTTGACTGACTTTGAAATGTCAAGGACCAGCCATCTAGTAAAACCTACAAACGAGAGGGTATTCATTCATCCAACCATCCAACCATCCAACCAACTTTGGTCACATCAGTGTACTACAGAACATTTAGGATGAAAACGTGGATGATTAAAACCAATCCCCATGCAGGCCTACATTAACCGTACCAGTGGAACATCTTTACCTAAAACACCGTGATCGGGAGCCTTACTGTACGATTAAAAGTGCCGCCCAGATTAATTCCACTAATGGAGCAGCAACAGTTTGAGGCCGGGCGAAAAATAGCAACTTGTATTAACTTAAATAAATAAATAAATAAATAAATAAATAAATAAATGTAGTTTAGGATTTTTGGCAAAATAAAATCAAAAAACAGAAGTATTTAACTCTATTTATCTTTATATGAATGTTAACTACCTTGTACAAGGTTGGGTTTTCTCGGGTCTTATCACTTCCATTGAAGCACGTGGTGGTGTTGAGGCCGAGCTGTAATCACAGCAAAATGGAGACATATAATTAAAAAGACATCAAAGTCCATGTCCATATTTTGTCCATATTTTTTAAACAATTTTCCTAAAATTGTAAATTAGTAGATGAATGTACTACACGGAACAGAGCCATCAGATCAGGTCCGCTGTTTCAGGAATTAAACCCGTTATTCCGAGTGGATAATGCATGAATTAAACTAACGGACAAGCGCAGTCTGTAAGGTTCGTCTGGGGAAGACAGCGTCATCTTCACGCATTAAAATGGAAAAATAAATCGTAAAAATCTCGTTTAAGTTTGTTTTTCTAGTGTTTCTATGTAGTATGTACTAAAACACCTGTGATGTTTCTCTGTTTTGTCTCTCTCTTCCTTTTGTATGAAATCTTCTTAATTTAATTTCAGGTCACGACTGTCATTCAGTCCAAAATATCCGTCTGGTTTTAAATTTAAATTTTAGTACAAGGTAACAAACATAGTTGGGTCAGTGGTGGAGCTTTAATACGAAACACTTTAGCATCCATGAAAAGCTTTTTTGTGCAGTTCCGTCCACACTCAGAGCGGTTGCATTTGAAAAAAAAAAAGTGAACTCACTGCTGAAAAATGCTTCTTCACAATCATGGACGCAACCATACGCCTGCAGCTCAGACTCCGAATCAGCGAAAAGTTAGAGAGAGTGGACTTTCATCATTCTGTGGTGGGCATGTGTGTTAAGGTTATTGCAGTCCAGGCTTTCACTGGTGATTGTGTTCAAAACTCGGCCCAGGCTGCCTCCACCAAACGCTTCGACCTCATCCAGCATTGTGGTTGGCGTCGGGTGCAACTTGCGCGCCCACTCCCGGCCACATTAGCTCAGAAACACAATTAGACTTGATTGATGGTCTGCACAGATCAGCCTGCACCTCATTCTCCAGGCATTCCTAATCAGATGTGGTCGGTCCTGTTTAGCGCACCGACCACACCGTTCACCGTCGGGGCAAAGTCCGGTCTCGGCCGAGTCCACTCTTTTCTTATAGCGAGAGCCGTTAAGGTTAGACTGGTGTCCAATGCATAGTTTAAGAAAAAAGATCGAGTGGAAAGAGAGATCAGTGTGGAGAGCAGAGCTGAGGAGGTTATTCAGATGCCCGTCCTTCATGAGAAGAAATTATTACCTTGGAATTTCCCAGATGTTAAAAAATCTGAATCTTACAAACTAAAACAAATAGGACGGTCACTTTGCCCTGTTTGTGTTTTGGGGTATTTGTAGCTAAAAGGGGACAAAGTCTCCATGTTAATACGTATACCTGCAGTAACTGCAATCGTACGTGGCAGTCGCTGTTCCAGGTGCATTTTAACATCAGGAAAGCCGTGCATGCCTTCACATTTGCAACGGTTGAATTGATCCAAGTTTTATTTTCAACTCGACCAACTTTCTGTGAATGGAAGCCCGTCCTTCTCAGGTATTCCTACTTCATCTACCTTTGAACTGATGCCTCCCCAACAATAATACATTCAAGCGTTCCTTGTCAGTCTCCCAGCTTGTCTAAGAGCACCCAAGTAATTTCTTTTCATTTGGGATTTCATCACATGGCTAAATCCCGCTACGCACAAAAGATGTTCCCGTGTTTGGAGATCACCTTGCAATCCTTATCCGTTCACGTGTAGTGCGGTAGTAATCTGCCTTTTCTGTTAGAGTACACGGCTTCACCTTTAACCCTTAACCCCGTGTACCTGAGCTGGCCCGACCTTGGACGATGAAGAGTTGGTGTGGTTTGGGAGATGGTGTCAGACTGTAAGAGACACCGTAGGGAGAAATTCCACTCCAGCACCAGAAAGGGAGCTCCGTTGGGGAGCATTAGCGCTCTGGCTTGGGGAGAGGGGATTTCAGCAGAATGAGGGAAGATTGCAGTGACCTCATCTCAGTTTACTGAAAGGGGGGAGGGGGGTTTGAAGGGGCACTTGAAGCTTTTTTAGGGGATTTTCTTGAAAGCAAGTAATTTACGCGGTCAAATCCTCCCCTCCTTTGAAACGAGCGTCTAATTTTGCCGACTTGAAAAGCGCATTTCCCACCAGGAGAATCATTGCTTTTGTACTTGTCACATTTAGGGGAAAGTCTGTCATCTTTTTTACTTTATGCAGATTTATTGAAAGAGATTTGATTGCTTTAGCAGATCTGCAGATTTTAGGCCTAGCCCCTTGTCTCTCTCTTTTTTTTTTTTCTCCCCCTCTTTTTTCCCTGGCTCCATCCTGGCACTGATGGAAACTCAGTCTGGATCCAGCCAAGGACAGGGCCTGCCCATAGCCGTCATCTTTATCCGTCTGATTTAACCACCTTGCCAGGGGAGCACTCAGCTCGCGGCCTAATTTATATCCATGTCTCCCTTTTTCTTCTCCTTTATTTCACTCTCTCTGGAGTAATGTGAAGGGCTAGTGAGGTGGAACGACAAATGTAAGTCAGGGCCAGAAGGAGGGATGGAGGGGTGAGAGGTTAGACGTGATGAGTAACATGGGGACGGAGGCTTGGAAGAGCAGAAGGACGCGTTCATGTCGGAGATATTGGATGTTACCAGGCGTTGCGTGCGATCCCGTTTTAAGCGAAGTGTAAAAGGATCTTTCTGATCCATCCCTCTCTTGTACCCGTTCATCCTGTGGTGTGAGTTGAGTTCTCGCCGCTCTCATTTTAATCCGGCTGCGGTTTATCTGGGGCTCAGAGAGCGCCCTAGCAGTAAAGGTGTGATAACTCCCGATAAGAACCCGCTATGATAACGGAGGAACACACTGAAAAACATCCTCTCTTTCTGCTCCACTCCCCGTTTTTCTCTCCTCTTCTCCCCACCTCGCAGTTTCAGGTCAAGGCTGAGAAAGGAAACCAGTTTGGGAGGCTGATAATGAGACAGATACGTCCTCCTCCTTATCTAAAGCTCCGTGTTATCTTTACTGCTCTGTTTTTTCAGAGAATCTTTACTAAGTAGACGTAGTAAAACGGGGAGAAGCGGCAGCAGCCTGGCTGCGCGCTAGCTCTTTAACTCCTCTTACTGAGCTGTGTTGAGGTCTTGGACTAACGTTAGAATGAATTACACTGTCGGTGCAAATTCTCCTTTGAAAGTCATTCATGCCTAAACTCTCATCTTAATCAGTGTCTAACGCAAAAAAACAAAAACAAACAAAAAAACCTGACGGATGTTCAGCTTTATAGTAATTATCCTCAAAGTTCCAGCGTTCTGTTGGATTAATAAACATTTTACTTTTGAACTTCACTCTTCATAAATACTGAGAGCTAATTTGCTATTATAATCACATATGTGGTTGGTGGGGGGTCTGCTAAGTTATTTACAAAGAATAAATTGCTAAGTAAAATAATTGCATCACTTCCAAAGTTGAGGAGTAAACAATGGTTTCTCAATACCAAGTTCATACTCCTGTACTAACTCTGAGGAGCACCGGGGGGCCATTGGAGCGGCAGCATACGTAATGCCATATCCGCTTCCCTCCAGTTCCATTTACATTCATGGTATTTGGCAGATTATCCAAAATGACTTACACAGTTAAATTTTTACACAACTAAGCAATTGAGGGTTAAGGGCCATGCTCAAGGGTCCAACAGTGGCAGCTTGGTGGTACTGGGCTTTAAACCCCCGACCTGTGGATCAGTAAGCAACTCAACAACTGAGCCTCCGCTGATCTTCACTGTAAAATATATTTATAATAAATATAAAATTAAACAGCCCTCGCTTTTTCCATTTCACTAGAAGATATTAATAAATATCGATTAATAATATCCTGGATCTGTGGCGTATATATAAAAAACCAGTGGAAGGGAAAAGTTGCGGGAGATTGTTAATTTTGAGAGCAGACAAGAAACGAAACTAAAATGAAGTAAAGGGAGCATTTGGTGAATTAGTGTAAAAAGCTATTTAAAACGATCACATGTAACATCAGCGATTCCTTCCAGCAACATCAGTCCAAGCCCGATTTTAAAGTCCGTGCGAGTGTCATGACTCTCGGCGTGCTCAGAGACATGTTGCCTTTCTGATTGGTTGTTCCAGCCCAGTAGCACAAACAACAAACAGAAAGAATTTATTTCTGTTCATAAACCAACTGACGACGGGAAAGCCGAGTCGTCAAACGTTAGCTGCGTAAGCCATTTTGGATTCACCGTCACGCACATCTGGCAGCGTTCTCATCCTCAGGGTGATGTGTAAGTGACGTCACTTCCCACGCTAGTAATCCACGGGATAAAATGACCAGTTCACCACTAAACAAAGGGATGATTCATTAATGAGTCTTCAAACATTCAGAAAAGATGAACTGTGTTTGATTGTAACAGTGTTGACTTTATTCAGCACACGTACACAAGGCTGGGAAACCTGTTTCTCACCAGAAATGGTAAATAAATCACAGCACGATGTACAGACTGTCTTGGAACGCTGTTGGCGGAATGGATGTGCAGTATGAATGCATCCGAGTAGATCAGTTTTATCCTGATTGGGATTTTGTAGTCCTAGTTCTAATTACAGAAATCTTTCAGATGATTATTTTAACGCAGATTCATAACTTCATTTTAACTTTCACAGTTTTACATTTTACGTACAGTATGACTTTAAAGGGTGGAACGGCAGTAACGTCCTGGGTTCGAGTCCTGGGCTCGGTGCGGTCCTCCCACAGAACAAAAACATGCACATTACTCTATATGGCTGTTCCATATTGCCCGTAGGTGTGAGTGTGAATAATTGCAGGTGTGTTGGCCCCGGGATGGACTGGCAGTAATGTCCAGGGTAATGACGTGTGGTTAAGGCAAGAGGTGGTGTTATGCTCATGTGGAAGACATGTATGGAAAAAGCACCGTCAGCTCCTTTAGCGTGTTCGGGACATACCCCAGCCCAATTTTAATTAGGCTAAAGTCCACCAAGGGTCATCAGTTCCACTCGGTACTCAGAAGGTTGGTGATTTATCAGTCTGGTAACAGGTGAGTGAATCAGGTGGCTTTTAGGTGGGGCATGGGGGGGGCCTCCACTCTTTCACAATTAATGACTACCACTGTGTGCCTTCTAGCTCTGTCAGTGGGATATCCCCCCAACCCCCCCCAACCCCCCCAACCCCCCAGCCCAACCTCCGTCAGATTTTTAAGGTAGCTCTGAGCCCCGAACCTCCTCCAGTTCCCTGCTCTGTGTTCTTAATGGAGCTTAGACAGACTGCATGACTGCATCCCTCACATTGAGCACCATATATCTCGCGCACCCCCCCCACCGATGAGCCTCATTAATCCTCCTCGCATAACACCATGCTTACTTTCTCCACCGTACCTGCTGCTCCCTTCCGTGTCTTTAATTTTCCCACGTGTCCCATGTTCCCAAGGGTTAGTGAGGCCTGAAGATGAAGTCTGAATACGGGCTTGCGACCGCCTCCCCGGACCTGAAGTTTGAAGCTTTAGAAGTATGTCAGAGTCTACGCTCGCGCTGCGCTTTCGGTCTCGCTGTCGTTTGATGTATCGAGGATGGACGTGAGAGTTGGAAATTTGACACTAAGCATGGAGTTTTGGCCGTTTTTCGAAGTTTGTATCCTTATATAAACTCGTGCAGGTCCACTTAGATCCTGATTGCCCCTTTCCAGTCTTGGCCTAGTTTTATTCTTGAGGATTTAATCTTTTCCCCATTTCGTCTTGGCGCAGAGGCCCAGATATGGAAAGTGTTTCCCGGGCATATCCGTCATGGACTTGCCCCCCACCCCTGGAGCCTGAGCAAGCGGAGCGTAGCATTAGCGCTAGCTCTGTGTATCAGGGTTGGATGCTTGTCATTCTCACTGCTGGCCAGGCATGTTTGCCCTGCAGTTGTACAAACAATGGCCTGACAGGTAGCACTGCTTTGCGCCATCGAAACCACCAAAAGCATGCTTTGTATTATTAATAATGAATCATTCAATCCAGGCACACATAAGAAAATGCATTAAGGGGAAGTGCGTTTTATGATGTATGAATATGCGCGCTCGTTATTGTTACAGATGTCTTTATCATCAACCTTTTAAAATTTGGGCGAGCCAAAGAAAACAGCTTTGTGGGTTTCTCACAAAATACTCTGCTTTCTGTGGGGGGAGAGTTTTTGGCTTTCGGACCGTTGGTCTGCATTTAGAAACTCGGAAAGGAAGTTTAAAGTTTTTGTAGCACATCAGATCTTCGCCTGTGCACAGAGGCCCAGGTATCTTTGGGGAAAATGTGGGGTGTATACCCTTAAGGTCCTGCTGGGTAACATCTGAGTAATGAGCGATACGCTGAAGTAAAATTCTTCACGATGGACTCGGATCTGGGGGGATTTCTGTGGGATAAAATAATAATAATAATAACCAACAACAAAAGAGCAACAACAATTATTATTATTATTATTATTATTATTATTATTATTATGTTTTTTTATGCTTAAAAAGTGCAAATCATTAAGCAAATTTATTTTAAAACATTATTGGAAATACTGAAATATAAATTATATAATATTTAACTTTAATTTATATACAGTAAATATATATCAATAATATATATTATATAATACTTCATATAAATATAATATAAATATAAAATCTTTTAAAATTGAAACTTAAATTACTCTTAAATTATATTGTTGAAACTCTTTTAAAGTCTTAGCTAAAAGTTTTCCATAACATTCAAAAAGGAGGATTCCCTAAAAATCCTTTCATACACCTGCCCTTCCACCTCGCCCCTGAGGGAGGGATTAAAAGTGACAGGACCCCCCTGGTAGATTTTGATGCCGCTGCCACACACGTCAGTAGTTTCACTTCAGTCTCACCTCCCCGATGTTTGTAGATCTCTGGATTCGAAACGGTGGCAGGGCGCGGCGACACTTCCGTAGTGCACATGCGTAAATGTACATGATTGTGTTGCAACAGCTACCTTGAGAGGGAACAAGAACGGAAATTAAAAAAGATGTTTTTCCGCCATTTATTTATTTATTTATTTTAGAAAATGTGAATATTAACATTATCTGCGAAATAAGTAATAAAAACTGAATGGCCTAACTAGCTAGCTTACTTCCCTAATAAACAACTAGTTTGCCTAGTTAGAATTTTGGTTAATCTGAGCACAAAAATAGTTTTTAGATTTATTACCTCCCTTCTTTAATCTTTATTAATCTTTATTATCTATAATCTCTATAGTAACTATTCAAGTCACACAATGATGATAAACTCTATCAGCTATTTCTGCTGTTTAAGAAGTATTTTAGAGTTTTTAATTTCATGTACATATTGTATGATTTACAGTTTTATTTGATTTCTCAGAATATAGATTAAATAATTAATAACTATATTAATAATAACATTGATATTATTATTATTGTGTTACTTTGTGTTAGTATGCTGATGGTTAATAGGCCTCTCACACCTGTGTGTGTGTGTGTGTGTGTGTGTGTGTGTGTGTGTGTGTGTGTGTGTGTGTGTGTGTGTGTGCGAGAGAGTGTACCTGCTCCTGCTATAGCATACTTTCTAGACCGCTTGGCACGGCACATCTCAGGCCATCATCCCGCTTCAGTTTCCTGTCTCGGCCCGAGCCGCTGTAGGAGTCGTGTGGAAAAATAGCTCGGGGGATTAATGACATTTTTACCTGTGATTATCATTAGTGCATGAGATGCAGTAAAAAAAACTTAAATACTCAAATTTTAGCCCCAGCTTGTTTTAACGAGTGGAAAATGAAAGGCGGTAAAATGAATTCCGAGCGCAGAGCGGCGTTATAATGGTTTAAAGTGATGCACTTTGCAGGGAAAGACCTTTCCAGCAGCATTTTAATGATTAGGTGTTAACGGGAACTTACACGTTCAGAGCAGGTGAGGAGAAGAGTATCGTCACCCAGCCGACTGCTGCTTCACACCTTCCTGAATTCTCACCTCTCTCTCTCTCTCTCTCTCTCTCTCTCTCTCTCTCTCTCTCTCTCTCTCTCTCTCTCTCTCTCTCTCTCTC
>JBCNYG010000022.1:4127354-4144280 GCA_039654305.1 Porochilus rendahli | reverse complement strand
TAATGCAAACTCCACACAGAAATGCCCGTGCTGGGAATCAAACCCAGGACCTTCTTGCTGTGAGGCGGACATGCTAACCACTACGCCACCGTGCCGCCCTATGCTATAATTCTTATAATCTATTACGTTTGTGACCCGTCACAGCTAAGTGTGTATTTAGTCAAAAAATTACACATTTTGAGTAATTGGTACTATTTTGTTGCTGATATTCTAACCTTTAAAATGATACCAACTTCTCCAAAATAATTGTGTAGTTTTGGAGTAATTAAACAAAACCTGCCAGGAATTTTCAGCCTTTTGAGAACTTCACATTTAAAGTTCAAGAAAGTACTTAATAGTTTCCAGCTTAATACCCACATTGCTGTGATTGGTCACATTTATACACTTCTCACAATGTTTGTAATACGTATGTGCAGGATCTAAATGCAAATATGAGGCAAAAGTGTTTTTTCCCCCAGTGGTCATGTAATAAAAAATTCATTTTCAGTTACTCTCATATACAATATAAACCCACAGTATGTAATAATATACTTTATTACCGTTATACTTCATGTTCCCACAGAGATTCCCATAAGGATTAGTTTCCCTATAAACACTGTAAGCCCATTTCTTTGCAGCATGCTGTTATTGTGTACCTGCTGTAATTATAATGTCTCTTCTCAGTGGTCTTACTCCTAATCTCATACTCAACATCCTTTCAACATTCACTTTCTGTTTGTTTTTGCTTTTCTACACCTACACACTGTAATGATTTCGAAGATGTTGTGATCTCTTATGAGTCTCAGGATCCCTCCATCAGTTTTTCCTCGCTGTAGTCACGCCTGGATCGTTCAGTAAGGCTCTAAATCCGCATGCAGGTTTTTTCAGAGCTTGTTTGTGACTCTGTTTGTTATTAAAGGCACGATACGAATGCAGTTGAATTGATAGGAATTAATGAGATGCAGTTGTAGCTTGGTGCACTGACCACATGATGAGATTGAGCGACTCAGAACCCGACTCCTGTTAGCCCTTAAAAGAGGTGCTTTAAAAAAAAACACAGTACAGTCTGGCATGTGTTATTAAGTTATTTGGAAATCTGTTTCCCAGATGCCTGATACGACGGAACAAATGTCAGGTAACACATGTGTAGCAGATGTGACATTTTTCCAGTATGGCTTTATTTGAAGCTTTGAGGCGGGAAACCCATACGGCTGGATGTCGCGCCTGTTATGAAGCAGGGCTGCAGAACGGGCCTGTAGTGCGTGTTAATTTTCCCTTTGATATTAGCCAATATCACAGAAGCTCAGATATGAAAAAACGGAGCCTGTAACATGCCACTAAAGGTTTTATCGCATGGCGCATGCTTTTGATTGTGGCTGCTTTGATGAACCACAGTATTCATATAAAGAAATGAGGTCTGTCTTTAACACACATGAAGAATCGAATCATTCCAAGGCTTAATTAGTGCAGGCTATATCGCACTCGCAGTACTCATGTTGCAGCGTAATAACATGAAGGTATTTCCGCCTTCTGTTCAGTCCTGGAGCCTGGAGTCCTCTCGCTTAAAAAAAAAAATCGTGAAAATTTTACAAACTGTTTGCTGATAAATCTAAGCAGAACTTTGGGTAAGAAACTTACGCCATGACTGTAAACATGAGTGTTACCTTGTATTAAGGTCAGAATCATTATTCAATAAAATAAGCCCAAGTTACAACAACTAAATTTCACTTTCTTCAAAATCTTATTTCTGTAAATTCCATAAAGCACGGATATAAAATGTGGACTCGAGTAATGAGCTAGTGGTTCAGGGAGCCCGAGGAATCATTTACCTTAACCCTACTGAAAGTTTTCGGTACGTGCTGGAGAAGACTTTATGGCGTGGTTCAGTTTTCCCGTAATCAACTCGACATTTCACTGTCGTGAGAAAGTAACTCAACTGGAAATGAATGCTGTGATGTTGATTAAGTTTGTTGAAATTATGCTATTTTGATTATGCACTCGTAATCAAGGCTAAAGGCTAAACAAAAAAATATTACAGTGCACATCTGTCTGGGCGGTGTACACTGCAAATTGTACAGAACAGATTATAAGAAAGATTATAAAGATTAGGGTTAGCTTTACTTTTAAAAAAAATTCTTCATCTGTACAAAATTTTATAATATCTAATTTGCTGCATTATATGTGTTATATATTTTAGTAAAGTCGATTTAAATCATGTCTCTTTTACTTCCTGTCTCATGTTTCTGTAACTTCCTGTCTTATGTCTCTTTTACTTCCTGTCTCGTTTCTCTGTTACTTCCTGTCTCGTGTCTCTGTTACTTCCTGTCTCATGTCTCTGTTACTTCCTGTTTCATGTTTCTTTTAAGAGTGGTAGATGATAATAATGAGTTTCTAGCTCCTGCAGGTTATGTGACCTTATGAAAATTAACACACTTTTTTGTGCATTATATTATACAAGACGAATGACCCAGAAAGTGTAGTTTCATAGTCTGAGGGGCACTGCATTAGAATTATTTGGGAAATGAGTATTTTAATTTGCGTATGGTTATGAAATTTCTTATTTGCTTGTAATTTGACTCCTGCCTGTGCCTGGGCTTTCTACAGGCAGCAGGGAAGCAGCCTTCACGTATGCCATCAGTGCCGCCGGTGTGGTAAATGCCGTGAGCCGAGCATGCAGAGAAGGCGAGCTCTCGACGTGCGGCTGCAGCCGAGCTGCTCGACCTCGGGACCTGCCCAGAGACTGGCTGTGGGGAGGCTGCGGGGACAACGTGAACTATGGATACCGCTTCGCTCGAGAGTTTGTGGATGCCCGAGAACGAGAGAAGAACTACGCCAAGGGGTCGATAGATCATGCACGCACGCTTATGAACCTGCAGAACAACGAAGCTGGCCGGCTGGTGAGAACACACGCACACACACACACGCACTTTGGATAAGACATGCTGAAATAAGTTCTAAATAAAAATGACCAGCATTGACTCATACAGCTTGTTAGATAGAAAAAAGACAGAACAACTATTAATGTCCAGAATGCCATTAAAACATTCATCCTTCTAGAGTATTGCACTAGATAGTGTACAGCAGCCATTTGTAAATTACAGAGGGCACTTACATGGGAAGCACAGGGTTATTTAGGAATTTGCCCATTAAAAATCCTTTACACAGGGAGAAGAACTAAAAAAAAAAGATATTTAAACAGACTATAAACAGAGTATAAAAGGGGAGGGAAAACATTTGGCACTAAAGGATCTACCAACCAGGGTGAAAACTGTGGTACGAGGAGATTAATAGAAGACCTGAGAGAGTGAGAGAGGCAGTAAGGGCTCAGAAGCTTGTTCAGGGACAGAGAGGAGGTTATTCAGAGCTTTGAACACAAGAATTCTGCACCATAAGTACAATTACTTTATCTGAGCTTATGGTGCCGAAACACAGGGTTAGCCATGATACAGTGTCCCTGAAGCAGATAGGGGTTAAGGTCCTCTTCAAGGGCCCTGCAGTGGTGCTGAGGCATGAACCACAACCTCCCATGCAGTAACCCAGAGCCTTAACTGTTGAGCCATAACTGTCCTACCTTATGTCCTAGTGTAGATAATAATAATCTGGTGTAGTGTATTACTATACAGTACAGCATAATGAAATGTTGTATAGTATAGTATAGTAGAGCATAGTACAGCACTACATAGAATAACATAGTATAACATTGTGTAGCTTAATGTAGTATAACATAGTATAACATGACATAGTATTGCATAGTATAACAGTATAATATACTATGACATAGCATAGTGCAGTATTGCATAGTATAACATAATATAGTATAGTATATCATTTTACAATATAGTATAGTATAACATAGATTAGCATAGTATAATATAGCATAGTGTAGTATAGCATAGATTAGCATTGAATAATATAGCATAGTATAATATACTATAGTGTAGTATAGCATATATTAGCATAGCATAATTGGTCTACTATAACAGCATTGTATAATATAGTGTAGCATAGATTAGCATAGTATAACATAGTATAATCTAGCATAATATAGTATCACATAAATTAGCATAGTATAATATGGTATATCATAGATTAGCATAGTATAGCATAAAATAATATAGCATAGTATAGTATAGTATAATATAGCATAGTATAGTATAGCATAGCATATTATAATATAGCAGATTAGCATAGAATAATATAATATTGTATAGCATAGTATAGTTTAATATAGCATAGCATAGTATTGCATAGATTAGCATAGAATAATATAGCATAATATAGTATAGCATAGTATAGTATAATATAGCATAACATAGTATAGCATAGATTAGCATAGTATAATATAGCATAATATAGCATAGCATAGTATAGTATAATATAGCATAACATAGTATAGCATAGATTAGCATAGTATAATATAGCATAGTATAGTATAGCATAGATTAGCATAATATAATACAGCATTGCATAGCATATATGTATATAGCATAAACATAGAGTACTGTGCAAAAGTCTTAGGAATCCTTTTTTTAATGTTTTTTGTATAAACTTTGTGACATATTTTCATTGTGTGACTACACTAGTGATTTATTACAAAAACATTTTACATTTCTAAACATGAGTGTTCAACACTACATTATATCTTACAGGAAAAAATGTTAGTCTGTCAGTAAAGAAAGTAACACTGTGTTAATGTAAGAGATTCTCGGTAACATTTATTACCTTATAAAACCGCACACACTGTTAGTCCTTCTGTTAGGTTTTTTTTTCAGGTATCATATGCTTTTGTTTCGATTGTCCCCTTTGGCATTCCACATGCTAATTATTGTATAATTCCTGTGTCTCATTGCCTGTCTTACTAGTCTTCCTATTTAAGCCCAGCATTTCCCCCCACGAACTAGATCATGGCAGAGTCTTCTCCTGTGCCTTTCCAGCATTAGTAATCTGTTGCCTTGCTGGGTTTTTTTTTTGGGTTTTTTTTTTTTACCTTGCCTCTTGTGTAATTCATTTGTGATTTTTGGATACCTCTGCTCATACTCTCTTATGACTTCCTGGATATCTCTGACCATTGCCTGTTTTTGACTACGAGTTTGCCTGTTGTTTTGGGTGGTTTGCCTATCCATTAAACTTTGTGCTCTCCACCACTTCTGTCTACGTGTGGATCCTGTTTCCCCTGTAAAACCCTAACAGTACTATTTGGCCTGTTACAGCCCCTGCCTATACCCAAGAGACTCTGGTCCCACACTGCCTTGGATTTTGTTACTGGCCTTCCTTTATCACACGGTAACACCACTATACTCACTGTTATGGTTTTACAGACGGGAAAATGATCCACACGCCAATCTCTACCTGACTTATTATATTTATAAAGGCTCATCACACCAAATATTGACTTTGTTTCATTTATTAATGTTACCGTACTGTAAAGGTCTTTTATATAGAAGCAGCATTTAGTTTAATGTAAAGCATCTTTGCTGTACAGCATTTTGATTTCTGTACATTACTGTATATTATGTACTATATCGAACTGGGTCATTCTCTGAAATTGGGTCAAATTTAATGATTAATGATATATATATATATAAGCTGAATTACAATACTGTAACGGACAACACACAGCATTGTGGGTTTAAATGATGGGTTTGACCAGGGTCTTTTTTCGTGTTCTCTCCATGCTTTCATAGGTTTCCTCCGGGTGCTCAGGTTTGCTCCTACAGCCCGAAAACATGTGGATTAGATTAACTGCCCATTCTAAATTGGCCGTCTGTGTGAATGTGAGTGTGAATGGTTGTTCTTGTCTGAGTCAGCCCAGCAATTGATTGGTGACCTGTTCAGAGAGTAGATTGGCTCCAGTTTCCCCTGCGATCCCGACAGATAAGCGGTATAGATAATGGATGGATGGATTGTTTAATAGCGAATGTAGTCATACAAGTAGTTTCTTCAAAGTACTTCTGAGAACAATCTTAGAACTGTTAAAGTTTATTTCTTTAAAATAACGGAGCTCATTGGATGTGTAGAACTAAATGTTAATAGAATAAATTATAAAATTGGCACTAACACAACTGTATATGGTTCACGCATAGAAGAATGAATAGATCTGAACAAACCCTTTATCCAGGAGTGTAAGTACAAGTACATTAAGAGGTCTTCATCTATATTATCCAGCGCTGTGGTGTATTTTAAATGAAAGATAAAAATAAGAAAGCAGCTTCTGCTGGTCAAGGAGAACATCCAAAACACACACGGGTGCTTTTAGACGTTGTGCTCACATACCAGAAACTTTATCACCATTTCAATGCGTTTATAAACCTTTTATAGTGTTGTGGTTCTATAGGGCCAGCAGGTCGTAACAATGAGCGGGAACCAAGTCGGTTTGGGAAGCAGCGCCATCTAAACATAAACAAGCTCCTCGCTTGTAGGTTTTGGGCCGGACTAAAGCACAGACAGGCAGACCACATGTCTATACAGTGTAGTCCAGGACAGGAACAGCAACAACCGCTGTTCCCAGTGTTCTTTCTGGAATGTTTGTACGTCTAGGGGTGTGTTCTTGTCAAGAGTGCTCTAATAGACTGAGCCTAAGGAAGAGATAATTTACTGGAAGTGTGGAAGACCAAATGGCATCCACACCAGGCTAATGCCCTTGGAGTCTGGTCAGGGCCGGGAGGTCAAAGCGCATTCCTTTTACGGGTCCATGGCCAGTGTCTGGACTGACTGGCCTCTGACTAGGAAATGTCTAATGAACGTAGATTTTCTCCCAGATAGGTTTTCAGCAGTTTCTCACAGGTTAGGGTTGAATTCTTTTTTTTTTCTTTTTTGCTGCAACAGCAAAAATTAGTTTGAATTTCGGTTAAAATGTGTTCATGTGGTTTTTGTTGTTGTTTTTTTGTAGGAGAAGCTAATTAACTTCACTAGCTAAAATTTGGCAAAGTGTGTATTAATGCCTTGGTTTCTATAGTTACAACATACTGTATACAGGGACGTAACACCCCGCCTCCTCATGCTCTAGTTTCCTCTCACAGTCCAAAGACATACACAATAGGTTAATTAGCTGTTTTAAATTGCCCCTAGGTGTGTGTGTATGGCTGTAGTCCTGCAATGTCAACTGAGACAGGCTCCAGCCTCCCCATGACCCTAGTAGTACGATTATGTGGTTTTGCAAATGAATGAGTGAATGAAAAAAAAGTTGTGTGAGTTCTTTCTTATGTACGTACATGTTTATGTTGCTTGTTTTCTACGTTGTAATTTTGATGAAAACACGGCTAGTGTTGATAAAACGGCTACTGTGGCTAATGTCTTATAACCGCGCACCCCCAAGTGTTTTATTCCTTACAATAACATTCATCCAATAGTAATCTCTAAACATTCGCAGTAACATTCCTACACTGTTACAGAAACCTATGCAAACTTTATTTAAAAACTGTCTTCAAACAACCAGAATAAAAACAAATCTAAAGTCTGTCGAATGTTTAGAGAATGTTCTGCGAACATTTCATCATTAGCTTTAACCGCTTCTCTAAATAAACTCTAATTAAACTTATCAGCACTGGTGTCAGATTTATTACATTAACCTGCTTTGTGATTGCGGAAAGACTCCAGTGTACCGTGTGTGTGCGTGTGTGTGTTTGATCAGATACTCGCAGGTGAGCATAAAACGAACATCTGTCTTATGGGTGCTGCAGAATATCAGCTCAAGCCCCCTGACCAGGCAGGAATGTGCTCTGTTTTTGTCCCTTGCTGTCTCTCCTCTGGTCCCCTGAGTGCTTTTCCACCATCATAAAAAGTCCATTTGCGTGCCGCGGTGGGTGTGGAGCGCGACAGGGCCTTCTCTCTTCCCCTGTTTGTCTTTGAGGAGATGAGCTTATTTAAGGTGTTTACAGAGCAGAAGCCCTCTCTTTGGGATTAAGGCCGTTCTGAATGGCCTCGACTTTCAACCCTAGGTGAGGAGGTCAAGGCGTGGTGGAGTCCTATGCAGGGACGAGAGCCAGCGAACGTCATTTGACCCCCTTGGCAGACTGCGTTCTTTTCTTCTCCTGAAGAGTTATAAGCCCAGAATGTTTGCGGTTGCCCTTTCTGACTTTTCGGGTGTTAATTCTCTTTGGAAGTGAGTAACCTTGGCAGGGTGGCTATGGCTTTGGTTTTGTACCACCAAAGCTAAAAAGCACACTAAAATGAATTTGTTATGGTTTATATATTTAGCCGAAGTATAACAGCTGCGTAACGGACTTCTTTAATGCCTTCACAGAGTTGTAGCAGCACTGTGTGGAAACATAATGAAAAGCAAACTAAAATGAGATTTTTATAGTTTATATTTACATATTTGTGCAATGACTTTGGGCGGCACAGTGACGTAGTGGTTAGCACGTTCGCCTCACAGCTAGGAGGTCGTGGGTTTTCCATGCGGCGTTTGCACGTTTTCCTCATGCTTGCACAGGTTTTCCGCGTTTGTGTCGGTTTCCCCCTACAGTCCAAAGACATGGACGTTAGGTATACTGGCTGTTTGAAATTGCCCCTAGGTGTGAGTGTGAGTGTGAATAGTTGTGTGTGTTAGCTCTGTGATGGTCTGGCGGCTGTACTCTGCCTTCGTCCAGTGTTGGCTGAGATAGGCTCCAGCCTCCCAACGGCTCTGGCAAATGAGTGTGTGAACAATGACATTCGGGACAGATAAGAGCTCCACGTCATTCCATGATCCAAACGGCTTTTTCCGTTTTAGCATCGTGTGTATGCAAGAGCTGACGCTCGGCGAAGACGGGTTAATACTGAACCACAGGGCTAATAGCTTTGTTTTGCTGACGGTGTCTGCTCTGAAACAAAAGGAAAGTAAGGAAACAAATGTAAACCCTGTTCCATAAAGGTGTTTTAGTGTGTACTACTGGAAACACAAGGAAACAAACTGAATCAAGATCTTTACAGTTTATACTTATACATTTTATCCATAAGATTGAGGCCGGACAGTTAGCCCTGCGCTTTCAGATGGCTATGCAGCTCTGTGTCTGACGCTGTCTGTTCTCTTTAAATGAGATTTATATGTTAATGTTTATTTATTTTTCACATTTTAAAGTGTGATAATGATGACGCTGCCTGCTCGAGTGCCTGTGACAAACTGTAAGTGTGTGTCATTTTGATTCATTATCTACTCGGAATAATGATTAATGATCCTGAGCTAGCAGACCAATCAAATCTCGCAGTTCCCTTGTAGTATATACTAATGTTTGTTATTTATTTTTAACGGACCATTCCTATGTATAACAGATTGGTGATTTTTTTAGTTCTTTAGTGTGTAGCTGTGGAATAAGTGGGATGCTGCACAGCAGGATAATGTGTCATTATCGTGAAATAAATCCCTCCGGAGTCATTTGTGAGCGGCACGCTGGCAGAGTGGTTAGCATTTAGCATCTGCCTTGAAATGACTCTCCCCGTTTCTCTCTCTCCCCCTCTCTCATTCACTCTCTTTTTCTTTCTCTGTTTCTCTCCCTCTCTTTCTCTCTCTTTCTTTCTCTCTCTTTCTGTTTCTCTGTCTCTCTGTCTCTCTTTCTCTTTCCCTCTGTATTTTTCTCTTTCTCTCTGTTTATTTCTTCCTTTTTCTCTCTGTCTCTCTCTTTCTCTCTCTCTTTCTCTTTTTCTTTCTCTTTCTGTTTCTCTCTTTCTCTCTGTCTCTCCCTCTCTTTATCCCTTTCTCTGTCTCTCTTGCTCTTCCTATTTCTCTCTCTCTTATTCCCTCTCTCTGTTTTTTTTCCAGTTTAATAAGCCTTATTAGCCTGGCCGTAAACATGTACAGTACCTCTCTCTGTCTCTATCTCCCTCTCTATCTTTTTCTCTGTTTTTCTCTCTCTATCTCCCTGTCTATCTCCCTCCCCTCCCTAATCTCCCAGCTTGTTATGTTACAGAGATTCTCTTTTTGTCTCACGTCAGAAAGCGTTGTGCTCCAAATTGCTGACACGGGAGACACCTTCCATAAAAACTAAATGAAACGTCTCAGCAAAATAAATCAAAACATCACCAAATAAATGTGCTTGTCTTTGGTATTTAACGCTAACGTGTACGTTACGTCACGTGGCCCCCTCGGGTATTTCGCAAACAATTCAGTTTGTTTGGCGGAGATTCGTCTTGTGCGGAGACCCTCGGCGCTCTGAGGCCTTTGTGCAGGTGACAGAAGCGTAGCACAGGAATTGATCGAGCTTCCCCGACGCCTTTCAGTTCAAAGCCCCAGGGGAGGAAGGAGAGGTGCGTGCGTGGTTTGGTTTCGGTGAAGGATAGCGTGTGTGGATGGTGTGGTGTGCGGTCATGGCTCTGTGGGTCACAAAAGGCTCAGCGCTTTGCAAGGGCGTTTGCTATTGCCACACAAAGTAACTGAAGCAGAGCTGTCTGACACTGACACCAAAACACACACACACACACACACACACACAGTCTGAGCAAACATCCTTACGTTTATACCTTAAATGAACCACAGTGCAGTAATTGTTCAGCACAGGGAGAATGAAGACAAGTGACCTGTGAGGTTATAGAGCGTAACACAAACCGGCTCGGATTACTGATTGATCTCATTTTACTCCGGAGCTCAGAGTGGAATCTGTGGATAATATCTCAGAAATTAGCTTCTCACTCACTCGCTCATTTGCCGAACTGTTTACTCCTATTAGGGTCGCGGAGAGGCTGAAGCCTATATTAGCCGACACTGGGAGAGGGAGTGGTACCCCTGAACAGCTCGCCAGACCATTGCAGGGAAACAATCACACAAAACAAACACATAAAACAATTCACACTCTCACTTAGGGACAATTTTGGAACAGCCAGTTAGCCTAACGTGCATGTCTTTGGACTATGGGAGGAAACCCGAGTACCTGGAGGAAACCCACATAAGCACAGGGTGTATATGCAAAATCCACACAGAAACGCTCAAGCCCGGCACGCAAACCCAGGACCATTTCTGCTGCGAACCTGCCGCGACTATCAACGCAGAGATAACAAATTCCAATCCAGGTCGATGCCACAGCCATCCGTGACCAGGAGTCCATGAGAGCTAATTGGCCAAGCTCTCACTCTCACTTTCCTGTCACTCTCAGCGATCACCAGCCAATCACGGGCGTCTGTGAGTACACGAGGAGCCAGATATCGTTTTTCCCTCCGAGTGTGGTAGACCGGGCCCAAATACGCATGCACAGCAGTTTGTAAAGATGTGGGTAGCAGCATGGCATGTCATACCTCTTACACCCCTCCATGGTGTCCAAGAATTAAAACAGGAAAATATTTTCTCTTAAAATATATTTTTTAATATATATAAAAAATATTTCTCCTACAACATTATAGTGTTTGTCCTCTAATAATATTTTTTAAGCTACATCCTCAGAGTAGATATATTAAGTACACCACAGAGGTCTTACAGGCGCCCCCCCTTTAGTATCTCTCTCTTCCTCTCTCTCTCTCTCTCTCTCTCTCTCTCTCACTGTTTCTCTCGCTCTGTCTCTCTTTCTCTCTCTCTCCCCGTCACTCTCTGTCTCTCTCTGTCTATATATATATATATATATATATATATATATGTGTGTGTGTGTGTGTGTGTGTATTTGCATTCTTTTTAGTTTATGAATATATATTAACTCATTTTACTTATATAGTTTGTATTCTTACTTGACATTTTTTCTCAATGCTAATTTTATGTGCAGTATTGAGGAGGCTCTGAGTCCAAGAATTTCATTGCCAGTAGTGATGTTTTCTTGTTATCTGTATATGACAAATAAACTTGAAACTTGAAACGTGAATGTGGAGGAAGGGAAGGTGCAGTTCACCCCTCCACCTCCACACGTTTTTCCTGCTGATTCGGGAATCTTTCGGTCCCAAAGCCGCTTCTCTGACCGTTATGCTACGGCTGCCCGGTATAATCTTTCATCTTCAATCGAGTCGAGAGACACGGATTGTAACAACATGGACTTTTGGAAATCTTGTTGTGCTGAACAGATTTCAGAGATTGTGATCGTGTTTCAAACTCATAAACAACTTTAATACATGAACTCACTTCATCTGTAGTATCCTTCGTTAACTACATTTCCATCTATATGAATGATTATATCTTGTTTGACCACAAATATCACACCATTCGTGATATTTGGGCTCTTTTCTTTAATCAATCATTATACTGCCCCTTTAAGTGATTGTTGATGTGATTTTTGCTGTTTTCTGATTGGCTGTTTGCTCTTTGGCAGGAAATTGAAGCTTGCTGAGATCTTTGAATGTATATCAAGGCAGTTTTTGTTTTTAACAATTCAACAACAATTCAAAATTATTCTATAGAGTATTTTTTCCAATGCTTGTTCTGATTTTTCCAGGCTTAAACTTAAACTTAAACTGGCTTAAACTTTTAAAACATTAACTCTCATCTCATCACTCACTCACTCATGTGCTAAACCACTTAATCTTACTACTGGGGTCAGGGGTCGACACTAGGTGAAGGCGAAGGCACCAGGCAAAGGAACAGCTTGCCAGGCCGTTTTTTTTTTCTTTTTTTTGGATTGTGGGAGGAAACTGAACACAGAATCTCTTGCACCCAGCCTTATTCTTTGAATGTACTGTGATATCTCTGCATCAAATGTGAAACCATCTATTACATATATATATATTTGGTCGGCCCCGGGGTCTCTTCCCGGTCGGACATGCCCGAAACACCACACCAGGGAGGCGTTCGGGAGGCATTCTAATCAGATGCCCGAGCCGCCTCAACTGGCTCCTCTCAACACGAAGGAGCAGCGGTTCTACTCTGAGTTCTTCCTGGATGACAGAACTTCTCACCCTATCTATAAGGGAGAGACCTGCCACCCTGTGAAGGAAGCTCATTTCATTTGTATTCGCGATCTTGTTCTTTCAGTAACTACCCAAAGCTCGTGACCATAGGTGAGGGTAGGAAGGTAAATCGACTGGTAAATTAAGAGCTTTGCCTTCTGGCTCAGCTCCCTCTTCAGCATGAGGTGAATTTGTAATTATCTTGAAGGAACTTGGTGAATTCATGATGATTTTGAGGGAACTTGGTGGAATCGTGATGATCTTGAGGGAACTTCGTCGATTCGTGATGATCTTGAGGAAACTTGGTGGATTTGTGTTGATCTTGAGGGAACTTGATGGAATCGTGGTAATCTTGAGGGATGATTGCGCTGATCATGGAAAATTTTGCCATGTTTATTAGAAAAGCACAGTAGAACTTAACACAGCATAACAGAGCATAACAGACCTTGATTTGCCATCGTAGGAAATACTTTTTTTTTAATCATCACAGGGAATCTTAAAGAACTTGGCGTCATGATTCCCTCAAGTTTCCTGGCTTCGAGCTGTCTCCTTTTTATTCCCCAATCAATCGCCCTAAGTTCGAAAATAAATTACACATTGGCTTGAGAGTAAAATTTAAATAAGCATCAGTTACAGAAATTATCACATATGATTATTTATGAAGAGAAATATGTCACAAGCCATGTCCAGTATACAGCAAAAATGGCAATCGTCAGGGCGGGTAGGAGTCGTCTCTTAATGCTGAGTTAATCTGACTCACCAAAAATACCAGAGTTCTCTTGGATATTAGACATGTTGTTTTACTTTTATTTATCTCCAAAAATGTAATAAAGATAAAGTTGTATAAGATGCCAAATGTCCAAATATGAATTAAACTTCATATTCAGAATAAAACAAGTGGGTTCTTTTAAGATGCAGGCATGTCTCACATTTCCTGTTGTCTTTATACTGAGTATAAAGCAGTTCCAGAAATAAAAATGTATTTTATTTACATGTAAATCTTCTAAAAGCTTGTCTGACACAAAGCAGAAGTGATATTAAATAGGAAGAAAGGTCGCTCCTTCCTCTGTGTGACCACACATTGATGCTTCAACTCCTCTGGGTTTTATTCTGCCCTCTTTAATACTTTAGAGAAGTATTTCTATCAACACCTGGGCACAGTGTGAACGCTTACACACCAGGAAGTAAAAAGTACACAAAAAAACACACTTAAAAGTCGAAGATCTGATGGGAACGTTCTAGCCTTTTAGGTTTACAGAACTGAAAGTTCCTCTGCTGAGAGTAATTTAAAGATCTTTATGAGATGTTAGTTCTAACTTGTTCCTTATTTTTCTCTTTTCCCCCCTCAGAGTTTAGAGGCTGAAGTTCCAGAGTCTCCGCCCGCCTCCAAGCCCAACAAGGAAATCAGTTTCTCCATCGGCTTCTCAGATCTGAACGGTAATCAGAAACGTGACTCGACATTAAAGCAGTTTTGTTCTTTTTCTTACTCACACCAAATTAACTTTGCACATGGAGGCTCGACTCCTCTGTATCCTCTCTTTACTTAGAAAATATAAAGTTAACTAACTGTAAAATTACAAGTGAGTGCAGGCATGTAGTGTCATGCATGAAGAATATCTGGCTACAGCAAAGATGATATTAAAATCAGATTAGCGTGAACTAACTAATAGGTGGTTTTTTAAGAAAAAAGGAAGGAAAGAAATAAAGGAAAGCAAAAAAAGAAAGAAAGATAAAGAAAAAAATTAAAAAGAAAAAGAACAAGGAGGAACAAATGAGAAAGATAGATAGAAAGAAAGAAAGTACAAAATAAATAATGAGAAATAATGAAAAATAATGAGAAAGGGAAGGAAATAGAGAGAGAAAAAAGAAAAAAGAATAGAAAGAAAGAAAGAAAGAAAGAAAGAAAGAAAGAAAGAAAGAAAGAAAGAAAGAAAAACAGGAAAAAAGAGAGAAAGAGAATGGGAAATAAAAAAGTGAAAGAGAGAGAAAGAAAGACAAAGAGGAAATGAAAGAAAGAAGGAAAAATGTAAGGAAAAAGAAGCAAAGAAATAAAAAATGGAAGTAAAAAGGAAGGAAGGAAGGAGGGAAAGAGAAAAGAAGAGAGAAAGAAAGACTCCTCTCAGTTGGGTTGTGATGTGTTTTCTGTTTACTTTGGTTTACAAGGTATTTGTTGTGGTCTTTGTTGTCATTGTCATTGTTCTGTTTGTTACTGTGGTTGTTGGTGTGGTTGTTGTCAATGTTGTGGTTGTTGTGGTTGTTGCTGTCATAGTTTTTGTGACTACTGTTGTCATGGATGTTGTTGTTATTGTGGTTGTTGTGATTGTTGTTTTTGCATCACCAGACCCGGGAGACAGTAGGGATGTGTAGGGGGTTGTAGAAAAATGTTTAAATTCCTTTTTAAATTGATTTTACTGTGTAAAGCTGCTTTGTGACAATGTCAATTGTAAAAAGTGCTAAAAAATAAAACTGAAATGAACTGAAGTTGCAGTCACTGGCAGGTCGATAGAAAGATGCTCTGAAGTCTGTACTTCATAATGAAAGAGAGAAGTGGGGTTTAGTGTTTGCATATTGTTCTAGCTTGAGGTCTTGACAGTCTGAATGTGGTTCCATGTCAGATTCATGAAGTGTATCGTCCTCTTTCATTTTTGGGATTTCTTTCTTACCAACAAAATATGTATATTGTGTTTTGATTGGTCAGTAATTTGACTCCTTTTTGATCTGATTGGACGATGATTGCCTTGTTTTGTGCTTTGATTGGTTAACCATTCGTTTCCTTTGTGCCGTGATTGGTCCACGGTTGTCTTTGTCTGTGCTCTGATTGGTCAAAGATTGTTTTCATTTGTGCTCTGATTGGTCAATAATTGTCTTCGTATCACTCCAATCGATCAGTGATTGTCTTCCTTTGTGCTCTAATTGGTGAACGATTGTCTGTCTTTGTGCTCTGATTGGTAAACCTGGAAGGACATTATAATTGAGTGAATAATCTTTGATTGGGTTCGTTACTCCCACTGTTGTATTAAAAATGCTTCTTTCTGATCATTAGGGATATTGTGTTCTGCCTTATAAAATAAATCAGCTGGAATGTCAGTAAATCTTGAAGTTATTTGTGTAAACATATAGTCGAGTTGAGACATTTTAAACAGTAAGTGCTCCCTGCTGATATTGATCTTGACAGCATTTATTTGACTCAAAGAACATTTCCATAAAAGTTGGAAGAAGATGTTTTTGTCACATCGCTTATGAATGTTTCTTTCTAACATGGCAGCTTCTCTAAATGAACTGGAGGATAATGATCTGGATGCTCTGATGGCTGATCTGGTGGCCGACCTGAACGCCACAGAGGAAAAGTTTGCCTCCGAGAGGGCAGTCGTCAAGGATTCCATGCCACCCCCATCTCTTCCTGTCCCAACAGCTCATTTTACCTCAGCAGCCCCAACAGCACCCCCACCCTCGCAGTCTAAATCTGAACTGATCCGTTTGCCCAGTAACTCCTCCAGACCATCCTCCATTGGCAGCAACGCTTCATTACCACCCCCTCCTCCTCCTACAGTCGCTAAACCTTCTATGGTAAAACTAAGTCATACACACACACACACATACAGAGACCCACTTTCATGAGACAGCATCTCCTCCACACAGACCACAGACTATCACAGTGATCTTTAACACACACAGGACACGACGTTATCATGAACACGAGCACGATAATTAGCTGATTAGCTGAAAAACATATTGGATGCCTCAGCAAGGACTAAGACACGGTCGCCCTTTGTGCTCCAGTACAGTCAGCTGTGCACTTTGCACAATTACTGTAACCTGGTCACTCACTAGACAAACAGACAGACAGATGACTTTATTAATCCCCGAAGGAAATTTGGTTGTCATAGCAACAGGCCCCTCACACACACACACACACACACACACACATATACATATATACGCCTCGGCGTCCCCCCGGAAGAACTGGAGGAAGTGGCTGGTGAAGAGGAACGTCTGGACCTCAATGCTTCTAAACCACTACCTACATAACATGAGCTTAAACAGTGGACTACAGTGGACATTAACAAAAGACTAGATTCTAGTGTAGTTTACATGTTCTGTACATGTAGTGTACATGTTTACATGAGTGACTTACAATGATCATTTTGATACAACTTGAGCGTTAAGGGCCGTGCT
>JBCNYG010000022.1:4053970-4064447 GCA_039654305.1 Porochilus rendahli | reverse complement strand
TATATATATATATATATATATATATATATGGTATAAGGAAAAAAAATGACTACAATTCGATCCCTACAGACCTGTTTCGTGGTTGCCCACTCATCAGGGGACTTATAAATTGACTAAGGATTTTATATATCTATATTCTTGGCACATCTTTGTTGGTATATACTGTATAAATCATGCTGGGGGAATTAGACTCTGCTCTTAATCCAAAATAAATATGCGTACATCTGGAGAGCGGTTGGAGATTAGGTACCTTGCTCAAGCATTCTTCAGCTGTCAAGGTAGAGGAACAACAGGGGGCTGCTCTTCAAAGAAAAGTTTTTCTGGTGAGACCCTCCAACGTAAAATATTTCAGAATTGTGAACATTATGCTAACTGTTGCTCACCTGTCATTACCCGGAAGCTGGTTCTTCTTTAGTGCTTTTAACAGATTCTGACAGGATCAGCACATTTACTACAGCGCAGAAGAAGAGCTGATTCCGGGATTGAAAACAGCTGCTTCATTGTGTCAGATCACTGTTTTATCATGTGGTATCGGATCAGTACATAGACTGGGCCCTCGCCGATACCAATCGGAAGCATTATCAATACTGCTATCGGTACTGATACAACTCTATTAATTATGACTTAGCTATCTCATAATTGAGTTACAAGCCACAAGACATGTCCTGAGAAATGATCACGTGTAATTACTTTAATTAATGTAAATATAATCGAATGATCTTCCATACGATTTGAAATGCATATCTTTTCCTCCAGGTTTTGGGAGGAAGGATGTAGTGGAGCACCTTCTGCAGACAGGAGCGAATGTGCATGCCCGTGATGATGGTGGTCTCATTCCCCTCCACAATGCCTGCTCGTTTGGTCATGCTGAGGTGGTGAGCTTGCTCTTGTGCCAGGGAGCAGACCCCAATGCCAGAGACAACTGGAACTACACACCGCTACACGAAGCTGCCATCAAGGGCAAAATCGATGTGTGTATAGGTAAGAGATTCCGTTACTAACTGAAGGAGGAACGCAATGTCCAGCACACTCCTAATGTACTGCATCAGCAATAAGAGCATTGGTGTTTGGTTTGCTTTTGATGTGATGCTGTTTTAGCTCCGAGGCTGTACATCTAAGACGTAACAGAAGCTTGTAGCCTCCGGTGGAGAAATGTACAAACTGTGTGTCTAAACCACTGATGGAGGATCCTTGTTTACTGTATATATATTTAGTTCTTCGGGGATTCTTTCGCATGAGGATTTTTTTTCAACTGTCAGAGTAAACCTGCAGAAAGTGCACTTTATCCATCACAGCAGAGTGTCCAGAAACTTTCCACAACTTTTCACGGAAGTTTTCAGTAATGTGTGTGTGTATATATATACAGTGCCTTGCAAAAGTATTCATCCCCCTTGGCTTTTTACCAGTTTTGTTACATTACAACCTGTAATCTAAATGTATTTAATCTAAAATTTTATGTTTTAAGTTGGTGAGGTGAAATGAGAAAAATGTATATTTAAAATGAATTTTTATAAAATAAAAAATAAAAAATTTACCCCCTTTGCTATGAAGCCACTCAAAAGTTCTGGTGCAACCAGTTACCTTCAGAACTCACATAATTATTGAAATGAAGTCCACCTGTGTGCAATCTAAGTGTCACGTGATCTGTCAGTATGAACGCACCTTTTCTGAAAGGCCCCAGAGGCTGCAACACCACTCAGCAAGAGGCATCACACCATGCAGACCAAGGAGCTTTTCAAACAAATCAGGGACAAACATTGTTGAGAAGTACAAGTCAGGGTTGGGTTCTAAAAAAAATATCCGAATCTTTGATGATTTCCTGGAGCACCACCAACTCCATCATCTTCAAATGTAAAGAACAAGTTACCACAACAAACCTGCCATGAGAGGGCCGCCCACCAAAACTCACAGACTGGGCAAGAAGGGCATTATTCTGAGAGGCAGCACAGAGACCAAAGGTAACCCTGAAGGAGCTTCAGAGTTCCACAGCAGAGACTGGTGCATCTGTGCGTGGTACCACAATAAGCCACACACTCCGTAGAGCTGGGCTTCATGAAAGAGTGGCCAAAAAAAAGCCATTTCTTAAGTGTTAAAAATAAGAAGGCATGTTCTGAGTTACCAAAAGGCATGTGGGTGACTCCATGAATGTAATGAGGAAGATGCTCTGGTCAGATGAGACTAAAATTTAAGTTTTTGGCAACCAAGGAAAACACTATATGTGGCACAAACCCAACACATTCCATCAACCAAGAACAACATCCCCACAGTGAAACATGGTGGTGGCAGCATCATGCTGTGGGGATGTTTTTCAGCAGCAGGGACTGGGAAACTGATTCGAGTCGAGGGAAAGATGGATGGTGCTAAATACAGGGATATTCTGGAGCAAAACCTGTTTCAGTCTGCCTGTGATTTGAGACTGGGATGGAGGTTCAGCAGGACAATGACCTGAAGCATCCTGTTCAAGCAACAGTCGAGTGGTTTAAGGGGGAAAGATTTAAATGTGTTGGAATGGCCTAGTCAAAGCTCAGACCTCAATCTAATTGAGAATCTGTGGTCATACTTGAAGATTGCTGTTCACAAGAGGAAACCATTCATCATGACGGGGCTGGAGTTGGTTTGCCTTGAGGAATGGGCAAAAATCCCAGTGGCAAGATGTGGTAAGCTCATGGAGACTTATCCAAAGTGACTCGCAGCAGTAATTGCCGCAAAAGGAGGCTCTACAAAGTACTGTGTGTGAATAGTTATGCACACTGAAATTTCTGTATTTTGTCCACTTTGTTTGCTTCAAAATAAGGCATGCTCTGTAAATGAAATGATCTAAACCTTCAACAGTCCATTTTAATTCCAGGTTGTGCGGCAACAAAACATGAAAAAAGGGGGATGAATACTTTTGCAAGGAAGTGTGTATATGTATATGTATTGTCAGTTAAGTCAATAGTAATTAGATCCCAAGTTATCAGGTGAAAGGATTCATGTTAGCAAGTGAATAAAGGATATTACAAACAGGAATGGAAGGGTTTGCCAGTATTCCAATATTGCACTGTAAATTAAATTGACCATGTTGCCTCTACAGCAGGGGTCTCAAACACGCGGCCCTCGGGCCAATACTGGCCCACAGTACGATAGTTTGTGGCCCCCGCATTAATATGAAAGTTTAATGTTACTGCGGCCCGCGAGTTTGATATGCATGGCGCTTCACAGTGTTCTGGGCGGACCTGAACGAACCTACCAATCATGGTGGGGTATATGGCTCTCGGGGCGGGACATCGGCCGGGTTTGATGCAAGCAGAGAAACATTTCCCAGTGAGTGAAAGTTATAGCAGCGTTGAAATGGAGTGTTTTCTTCTGTGCCTGGCTGGCTGCCTCGTTTCTAATGGGCTCATGCGGACATTCGTCCCAACATGCTGCATTCACAAAACTTCAAAATGAAAGTGTTTTTAAGTTGATGCCCAGTGGGACATTATATGTATATATACATCTATAAATAAATATATATTTTTACCCACATGTCAATGGCACTTAGAGAGTTAATATGAGGTCTCTGTCTCTAGCACGATAAATCAAAGTAATGCGCACACGGCGGGATAAAAGAAAATTAAAGAACTGAATGTAGCCTAATGTGGTCTGCAGTCACATAGCGACACCATCGGCAATAAGTTATAGGGTCGCACCGATATCTGTGGGTCATTGTTTTTTATTTGCATTGTATTTTCATTGCCTCACACAGTCAACATTACATATATTTCCATATGATGTAAAAATGAGTCAACACTAATGACATCAACAGCAGCACCGTGTCATTTCCGCTTCCTTTTCCCGTAACTACAGTACGGTGTGTGACAGTCCGGAAACAGAGTCGCCTTTTTTGCTCTTGCTGTCCTGGTACTTTCTACCATCTACAAATGCCATGGTGTTCATGTCCATAAAAGACATGAGCATCGAGCGTAAAAACAAAGGAGACTGCAACCGTGCTGCGGTTACAAGAAAAAGGAAGTGGAAGTGACGTTCTCCGTGCATCAGCTAAACGCTTGATTGAATCTTCAAGGCAAGAGAAGCCATGTTCAGAAGAACAGTTTATGTTCATTCATGTTAGGTAGAAGGTTAAAGGTTAAAGAACTGTTAATACACACAAAGAGATTTGAGAAGATTGAAAATTAAAAAAACAAAGCTTTTCTTGTGGAAAACCTGATGCGGCCCAGCCTCACCCAGACTCTGCCTCCAGCGGGCCCTGGGTAAATCGAGTTTGAGACCCCTGATCTAAAGCTAGAACGAAGGTGAACAAGAGCACTTCAGAGAGTGTAAACCCCTGCCGAGCCCAGCAATTTTCATATCAACCAGAATGTCAAAAATCATCCTGTTTTTAAAAATCTTAAATCCCAAATTTAATGCACATCACCTCCGAAATCTAATGGAGTTTTTCTTGTCCAAAGCCCCACATCTAGTAGTAATGTAACGAAAATTTATATGTGATGTTTTGCGTAATCGTGCTAACAAACACACACATCCCGAGGACACAATGTAACCTTGTGGGCGGAGATAACAGCCTCCTCCTCAGCAGTGTTACACACCTTTATTCCCTCTGCATTACTGATCTTAATAACTCCACTCTAGAGAGGAAGCCGGGCCAGTGAGGTTAGTTATCTGATACTCGTGTTATGGTTACAGTGTGTACGTCTTGTGAGGATTTTTTTTTTCTTCAGAAAACGCATCTTCCAATGATAACAAAAGAATCTAAAAAAAGATTAAAATCAGGACTGTAATCACAGTGTGGAACAACGTCAACACAGAATTACACTACCACACTTGCATGTGGAAATTATAAAAAAAAACAGTGCAAACGTTTGGAGAATAGTTAATGTGGTACAACAAAGCAAATGCATATTGATCCCTCCTTCTCTCTCAGTGCATTTTAAGGTGTGTAGCTTATAGTCCAGATAATACTTAATAGTACTTAACGAAACTGTCTCTGTTCACACAGGAGATATATGGCTTTAATTCTTCACCGTTTTGCTTGAGGAGCAGTTTTCAATAAGGGTTAACCATGTGTCATTTTTCTTGATTAGCTCGCTCTGTTACACGCGTGCGGAAAATGAATCACTTCTTTACTCTCCTTTTTCGGTGTTTTAAAAATGCTTTCTGACCAGGCTTCATTTTATCCTCAGTAAAATATTGCTTTTTGAAATATCCTGTGCCTTTTCTCTCCGTGTGCATGAGCGTACATTTGTGTGCACGTGTTCGCGTGTGTGTACAACTTTTAAGCTTAAACGTGACGGTAATTTGGAGCAGGTGGCATCATTATACTTTAAAAATTCTAGTTTGTTACCTACAGAGAGCTATTAGTTGGCTTGATTAGTTGGCACAGAGGTCACCTGACCTGCATCTGTGTCATGGGTTGTACATGTAAATGTAGACAATAAAAAAAAATGTTCAAATTCTAATTTTATTTGTCACGTACAAATTATACACAGTACAATATGCAGTATTGTTAAGTACGACTGTCCAAGATGTAAAGAAATATACTGTTAAACAATCAACAAGAACAAAAAGAACAATAACTAGAACTTTAAAGGATTTTAAATTACAAGGGGGTGGAAATAATAAAATAAAATATGCATATAACATAAAATATAGGATAAAAAAAAAGTATAATGTATATGAAATGTAAAAAATGTAAACCATATATAAAAACAAATATGAAACGTGAAGAATGTAAAACATAAAGTTTAAGTGTGCAAGGCAGTAAGTTCTTCCAGTGTCGATTTTCTTGAGAGTCCGTAAAGTGTCTGCAGAAAAAAGTGACAAGTGTCTGTATAGTGCCAACGTGTCGTGTGCAACAGTCAGCCGAGGTGGATGTTGTGGGTATAGAGTCTACAGTGTCCAGGTACTGGTGTTCTGGTTCAGGGCCCAAACGGCCTGTGGGAAGATGCTCCTCCTCATTCGCTCAGTGCTTGCTTTCAAGGAACGGAAATGTTTCCCTGACCACAACAGAGAGAAGCACAAAAATAACAAGCAAGCTCCAAACAAAAACACAGTCGCCAAGCCCGGGAATCGGACCCACGAATTTCTTGTTGTTAGGCGGACGTGCTAACCACTACACAACCGTGTCACTAATCCTCAACCATTCCTAAATGATTGTGGTAGTGTAGTAGGGTGTATTAAGGAGTGTGTTTGGTCTACAACAGTGTTTAGGTTGGTGGAAAGTGTCACCATAATATTGCACAGGCGTGGACATTATCCCAAGTGGATAATGCTTTAATTGAAATGACGGACTAACACTCATGGTTTCCAGCAACACCTTCAGCGAATAATTATTAATTACAAACCCACTAATAATTTATATATAATTATCAGTATAAGTTATAAACATGTTGGTGTTATATGTTTGTATATCATTAACAGAGTAATACATATAGGTTATGTATGTGTATATATTTGTGTGTGTGTTTTTGATGTGATGTTAAAGCAGGTGTGTTCATTTACACAGAAAGCTTTAACATCGCTCTGTAATCTTCCTCTCTGCAGAATATGGGAGTCAGTGAAGAGAACAACGAGACCAATCAACACTGCTGTGGACGGTAAGATCTCTTAACATTGGACTTGTACCAGAAGTGTGTCATATTGATATTTAAACACTATATCGCCCAGCTCTAGTTAATTAGAACAGTTTAAACTCAACTGGAAAAGGTGACTAAATCATAATCCATCAAAAGCAGTGTGTCTGTGATAATCATCCATCAGGTGAAATTGTGTCAGAGAGATGAACAGAATAAGAGTGGTGTTGTTTGTTACTGTAGGTGTGGGTATCATCGCCATCCTGAAGAGAACGCTGCATAAGGATTGTGTGGTGTTGGTGAAACAGTTCAGGCCACCGATGGGCTGCTACACGCTGGAGTTTCCTGCAGGTCTGATTCTAGAACTTCACTATCAATATCAGAGATGCAAAAGTACCTTATATACACTGTGTACTTCAGTAAAAAGATACTCTGGTAACCGTAGAAGTTCAGATATTCTGGTAACAGTAGACGTTCGGATATTCTGGTAACGGTAGAAGTTCTGATACTCTGGTAACGGTAGAAGTTCTGATACTCTGGTAACGGTAGAAGTTCGGATACTCTGGTAACGGTAGAAGTTCGGATACTCTGGTAACGGTAGAAGTTCGTGTATTCTGGTAACGGCAGAAGTTCGGATATTCTGGTAACGGTAGGAGTTCGGATACTCTGGTAACGGTAGAAGTTCGGTTACTCTGGTAACGGTAGAAGTTCGGATACTCTGGTAACAGTTGAAGTGTGTAACTGTGTGTGTGTGTGTTTAGGTCTGATCGATGATAACGAGACCGCTGAGACAGCCGCACTGAGGGAGCTGAAGGAGGAGACGGGTTACAAGGGAGAGGTGGTGGGGGTTACTCCAGGTAACACTGAGAACCATGTTTGTGTACGTGTGCACTCGAGTTTGCTACAGAAATAACCACTGTTCTCCGTATCCTCCCGTCAGTCACATGTCTGGATCCGGGTCTGTCTAACTGCAGTACACAGATTGTGATGGTGAACATCAATGGTGACGATATTGAGAATATAAACCCCACCCAGCAGCTCGGTGAGAGTCCAGAGCCTCGTCTTTACTCATTCCATCCTCTGCTCTTTCATTCTCACGCATTCCCACTCATTTCTTTTTTTTTCTCTTTTGATCTTTTGTAGGTGATGGAGGTAAGATTATTTATTGTCCTTAAACTTTATCAGAAATAGAAGTCTTTTTTTTAAATTAAAAAATAATTTGTTTTTTTTCCCCTTCAGAATTTGTCGATGTGATTCTTTTACCTTTAGATGAATTTCAGAAGAAAATAGATGGTGAGTATCATTAGGCGACCAAGCATCAGCTTAATGCACCTCTTGTTTGTATTAGTTTTCTCAATTTTCATAGTTCTATTAGTGTACTGTTTACTCTATATACTCCGTCCAGTGTTGTCTGAACTTGTTGCACTGCAAATTGTGTCCATTAAAGAGGTCATCTTTAGCCCCCGCCCATCGGGACTGGAACAGGAATTCCGTTTGTCCGTCTGTCCGTCAAACTTTATTTTCTGGACCTTTATTTACCGTTCGCTGAAGCTGGGGATCTCAAACTTGCTATGCTGGTTCACTACTATGAGTGCTAGGATGAGTTTGTGTGGCAGTGACCTTGACCTACCTTTCAAGGTCACAGAGGCAAAACTGTGTATTAGGTTTCCGGGTATTTACTTGCCACACGGTGAAGCTGGGGCTTTCAAACTTGTTTTGCTTGTTTTATTTTGGCATATTATGAAATGGTTCTTTCGGCGGGAGCATCTGGACCCCTGTGGTTTATTTTCCACTGTTTGGGGTACATCGTCTGGGTTCTAATAGTGTACTACATGCTCGTATACCTCACAGTGTGAACGCATTCATACACTCAATTCATATCTGGTATAATTGGACATGAATTGGGACCCAGAAACCGGAGGAAACCCATGCAGGCACAGAGGGAACATGCAAACTCCACAGAGAAACACCCCGAGCCCGCGAATCGAACCCAGGACCTTCTTGCTGTGAAGCAGAGATGTGATACTATAAGAGAAATGAACTCTTCATGTAGTGTTGTTATTGATGTAGCACTGAGTCGCATCCCAGCATCCTGGGGTGTGTTCTGGTCCTCCGACCCGAAGTGTGTGATTATGTTGCATGTTTTGGTTTTCTGTGTTTATAGAGTTACTGAAGAAGGAGCAACTTGTGGTGGATTCCAAAGTGTACATCTACGCCATGGGAATGTCCCAAGCCTTCTTCAAACCCAACGAGCTCCCGGTGCTCAAACAATGAGGCACGAAATGCACAAATACTCCACAGTTGTAAACAGTTGAGCATGAATAATACCAGTCTGAGTGTTGTTCATCAGGTGCTAAGAGTTCGTCTAGTTTAATACATTCCTAACGCTAACAGCACTGACTGCTCTGTTTACACTGTAATAAAGTCTGTCAGGAAGGATTTAAAATGCATTTCGGACCCGAAACAGTCCATGTTTAGCATCTTCGAGAGCAGTTAGTTAGTTATATGTTTGTTCACCCAAGATTTAACAAGAAGATGCACTCTAGCAGTGAAAACGTTGAACTACAGCAGGGCTGTGATCAGAACCCAGAAGGCTGATTTGTTCTCTGCGGTTTCAGAACGTGGAACGAATAAATCCCCACCATTCTCTGTGCTGTTCAGCCGCTCCTACTCTGAAATGCAAACAAAAGTTCCAATTGTATTAACTTTTATCTAATAAACCACCTGTTAACATCTCTGTGCCTGATTATTTCTTCAACAACAGTCTGAATTGTTTGAATGCAAAGTGGGGTGGCAATAATTTTGGAACCGCTGCTGTTAGAGATTACACTCAACTTATTTAGATATGCTGCCCGGCCAAAAAAAAAAAGTCCTGCACTCTAATATTTTAATAGAGTGCATTTATCCTTGATCACGGCATTGTAGCTCCGATTGGTCCGGTCGAGGCTCAGCAACATTAATGTGTCAATGAAATGAGGTCAGCTGATGATCTGAATGTAGTGAAGGAGCAAGTTATCACATCAATGCACTTTCTCTTCCCTAATGGTTTGGATATAAAATGGGGACTCAAATAATGAGCGAGAGGTTCAGGGAGCACGAGGAATAATTTTCACATATGTATCGGCACCCCAGAGTCCCGACCTTAACCCTATTGAGAGTTTTGGGATGTGCTGGAGAAGACTTTATGGAGGGATTAAATTTTTCCCTCATCGATTCAAGACATGGTGAGAAATGAACCCAACACTGGATGGAAAAAACATTATGGCGCTTTAAGTTTTTTGAAACGATGCCATGGAGATTACGTGCTGTAAGCAAAGATAAAGCAGGAGCTACAACATTTTTGTGTGTGCCACCTTTTTTTTTGTCCGGGCGCTGAATTTATCACGATATTGTGTATATAGGAGACTATAACATCTAACACAACAACAATTATGTACAGTCCATTTAGAATTATTGGCACTCCATGTGTTTTCATATTAAAATGGAGGGAATGGATGAGAAAGTAAAAGAGGCTCATGATGAACTTTTGTAGCTGGACTAGGAGAGAAGGAGAGTGACGAGGTGAGCAGGTACAACAACCTGGTGCTACTGTTGGAGCTTAATACAAAGACAAGGAGCTCATTCTCTCTCCCTCATACACACATTTGATCCAGGTTCCATCAGACCTGAGAAACACAGCCACTTGTCTCTCACACAGCCCTGCAAAGCTTCATGGGAAGCTGGGACGTGTTTAAAAGACCCCGAACATGGTATTTTTAAAAAAGTGTTGTTTAAAGAAAAAAGCATAGATAAGATCAAAGAAGACTTGTTTATTCATTCATTTTCTGAACCGCTTATTCCTAGTTAGGCAGGCTGGCGCCCATCTCAGCCAACTCTGGGCGAGGGCGGGGTACACCCTGGACAGCTCGCCAGGCCATCGCAGGGCC
>JBCNYG010000022.1:3986100-3997477 GCA_039654305.1 Porochilus rendahli | reverse complement strand
CAAACTCCACACAGAAACGCCCGAGCTGGGAATCGAACCCAGGACCTTCTTGCTGTGAGGCGGACGTGCTAACCGCTGCGCCACCGTGCCGCCTAAAAATTTTTTTTTCATTCATTTATTTGCTGAACTGCTAATCATACTAGGGTTAGAGAGAGGCTGGAGCCTACCTTAGCCGACACTTGGTGAAGGGTGGGGTGCACCCTGAACAGCTCCCCAGCCCATTGCCCATTGCAGGGCCAACACCTAGGGGCAATTCGTAACTGCCAGTTAGTTACGAATGGATGGTTTAACCATCCTAATTAGTTTCTTAAAGAGTTTTAGCCCACTAGTTAAGGTTGTGAGTATAGACATTTATAAACATGATAATCTTCTTATGATGGTACGGTGGCATAATGGTTAGCATGTCCGTCTCACAGGAAGAAGGTCCTAGGTTCATGTCCCAGGCTTGGCTTAAACTGTGTGGAGTGCATGTTCTCCCTGTGCTTGTGTGTGGGCTTCCTCCAGGTGCCCTGGTTTCCTCCCACAGCCTAAAGGCTGGAACATCAAGGCCAGAGCTGTTCATGGTGTACCCCGCCTTCACCCAGTGTTGGCTGAGATAGTCTTCAGCCTTCCTGCGACCATTGTAGGATTAAGCGGATACTAGATGGTTTTAATAAATGTTCATATGACTTATTTTATTTATATATATATATATAAAATAAAAAAAAAAGATATATATATATATATATATATATATATATATATATATATATAAAATTCCAATCTCATATATATATGTAAAATTTATTGAGTGCACTGCCATAGATACTAGTTTTATAGTTAAAAGGCAACACGTGCTGCGCGCTCCTGCACTCTGGTCTCGGGAGCGCGTGTCGGGTACGCGCGGTATAAGACACGCTCGTTCACGACCTGCAGTGCATCATAAAGTCAAGTTGATTGTTTGAGTCTCCGTTTTACAGAAAGAAAGAAAAATATCACAAAACACACACAATGTCAACAGATGTGGAGAGTCTGAGGCGAAGGTCTACGGCTGGTAGTTCAGGTGAGTGATGGACAGCAGGTGGAACATTTCCGAAAACTCTGATTTCATAAATTTAAAGAAATAAAATCTGTGGGTTTAAATAAATGAGTGATTAGGAAGCCTGGCCAGGTGCTCACGGTGTAACGTTTCAAACCTGAAATGCACACACGTTTAAAGGGAGAAATCAAAAGCAAGGCTCTTGTGTGCAACTGTTTTTAAAGTTTTTAGCTTTTAAATAAAAAAATTGAGCAAATAAAAAGGAAATAAACAAAACACCAATGATTAGATGAACAAGCAAGCTCTCTTACTACATGGTTTAATCTCTGTGCACTTTAAAACACACGTATGGATCACTTTAATTCAATTAAAGTACCTTGTACTAAAACTTTACGCATTTGTTTGATTCTATTTAGAAAAAATTCCGTTTAAAAGAATGGCGTTGTTGGTTTGTGGGCGTGGCTTAACTTTCTAATTAGTAATAAATTTTATGTCACCTTTTCTCATTATTGATTTAAAAACAAACCACAAAGGTGTAAACATGTCCTTTCTGAAAGCAGATGCTAAGCTGCCATTTATTTGTTTATTTGTTTGTTTGTTTGTTTTATAACGTTAACTGTTATACTGTACACTCCTAAATATTTGGATTCCTTCTTTCATTCCTGCTTTGTTAGCAATAATAAAAGTGTAAATGTCGAAACTTTAAATATATCCCCAGTTCTCTGCTGTGCCACCCAAGCTAAGAATTATGGACCATGCACCACATTACCATCATGTCTAAACCCAGAGATATTTATTTATTTATTTATTTATTTTAGATATTATTCATATTTATTTATTTTTTCCATCTCATGCCTGATACACAGAACACCTGTGGGACCAGGAACACCGACTCTATCGCCGTAGCTCCCAGTGTGACAGGCTGTGTGTTGCCAGCATTCACCCCGAGATGGCCGATACTCCTTCACCCTGTGGCTCACACCATGTGATCCATCACACGCTCAAATGCCTCTCAGCTCAGAGTAAGATGTCTTTATGTGTAGAGGGATTTAATATTATTGGATATTATGAGTGATATGACATCATTATTTAATTACTAAATATTTTTAGTTTTAAAATTAAAAAAAAAAAATCCTGTTTGTTTTTTTTGTATACAGCTTCATAGTCCATGTATATCTAAACTTTTTTTTTTATTTTTTTTTTTTTAGTAGAAAAGTTATTTGAAAAACAGGATTTTGGCTCATTATAAAAGTTTGTTTACTCTTTATAAGACTCGGCTGTATCCAGTGTTCAGTACTGACTTTAGATCTCATGCCCAGGACTCTCCGTACAATCACGGGGTACTGAGGATGCCTGGCAGGAGGCGAGTCTCAGGACCACCATCCATGCTGAAAATGAAGTGGAGGCACACAAAGTGGTGAATAATTACATGGTGAATAAACCTGTTTTCTTTTATATTTTGTGGAGCAGTGCTTCCTCCAATGAACGGACCATGTAAGGTCTTATCCAAGGAGTAAATCTCGGATGGGGTCATTCATGCATTCATTCGTTTTCTAAGCCGCCTAATCCTAATTAGGGTTGCGGGGAGGCTGGCATATCTCCGCCGACTCTGGGCGAAGGCAAGGAACACCCGGAACGGCTCACCAAGCCGTTGCTGGACAACACAAACACCCCCACCACTCACGCTCACATCTACGGGAAATTTAGAACAGACAATTAGCTTACTGTGCATGTTTTTTTTTTTCGATTGTGGAAGGAAACCGGAGTACCCGGAGGAAACCCGCACAAGCACGGGGAGAGCATGCAAACTCCACACAGAAAGCCTGTGAAGCAACATGCCGCCCCACATGGCTGATTGATTCTCTGTGTGATGATGCAATCAGTTTTCTAAAGTCCATACTCCTAGCATGCACCTCTGCTGTCCGAGAATAAAAAAAATTGTGTTTATTGGTTATACAGGAAGTGTAAATACACTGCTCAAAAAAAAAAAAAAAAAGGGGAACACTTAAACAACACAATGTAACTCCAAGTCAATCACTTGCTACCGGCTACCTCCGCCTTTGTGCAGGGAGGAACAGGAGGAGCACTGCCAGAGCCCTGCAAAATGACCGCCAGCAGGCCACAAATATGTAAGTATCTGCTCAAACGGTCAGAAACAGACTCCAAGGTGGTATGAGCGGCCGACGTCCACAGGTGGGGGTTACGCTTACAGCCCAACACCGTGCAAGACGTTTGGCATTCGCCAGAGATCACCACGATTGGCAAATTCGCCACTGGTGCCATGTGCTCTTCAAAATGAAAGCAGGTTCACACTGAGCACATGTGGCAGACGTGACCGAGTCCGGAGACGCCGTGGAGAACGTTCTGCTGCCTGCAACGTCCTCCAGCATGGACCGGTTTGGCAGTGGCTCGGCAGTCCCTATAAGATGAAGGCATTGATGCTATGGACTGGCCGTCCGTCCCCAGACCTGAATCCAATTGAGCGCATCTGGGACATCACGTCTCGCTCCATCCACCAACGCCACGTTGCACCACAGACCGTCCACTATGATGCCGACTATCGCATGTAGAATTTTAACCAATCAAAAATGGTTTATTTTCTTAAGCGCCCCACCACCACCACTACCACTCCTCTCATAGTGATGTCACCACGTTGTCCCACAAATGCTCCTCGGCTGATATGAATTTCATACGAAGTTGTTCGTTGTTGATTCATTAAAAGGTTCCCAGAACCGTGAGCATTTGTGCTGCAGTTTGGTTTCAGGAAGTGGAAGAGTCACGTTACAGAGCGTCCGATCGAGGACCGATCCGACCAAGTAAAGGAGCTGTACTCTGAGCAGATCTTCATCAAACCCTACACAGGTCAGTGAGCGCGGTTTCGCCGAAATCATGTGCGAGTAGAACTTTCAGACTTTGTGAAAGGTTTAGATATCAGGAAATATTTCCTCTCCGATTTCAGACTCGCTGATCAGCATCGGCAACATCGCTTACGTGCTGATCTTCGGCTGGTGGATCTCTTTAGCGTATTTTCTTGTCGGCTTACTGATGTTCTGCACCGTCATTGCTATCCCACATGGTATGTACCAAATGCTTCAGCTTGTTTTGTTTCATGATCTGGTTTAATTCCCACTTCTCACCTAATACTGTTTTTTTTTTTTTTTTCCCCCTTGGCTACAGGCAAACTCTGTTTTAAGCTGTCAGTTTATTTATTGTGGCCCTTTGGAAAAGCTCTACAAAAGGTAACATCACAAATAAGCAATTCTTTTTACAAACCACTGGTGGGGAATTATATATCGCAGGACTAGTTATACATAGAAGGGGTTAAATCAGCATTTAGGAAGAGTGAAGACCCCTGTATTTTAATGGTGTAATTTGAGATTTTTTTCTTGCGATATGTAACAGTAATATTGTAGAGATGGGATAATATGTACTGTAGTTTTAGGCATAAGCAGAGCTCCCAATCGATGTATCTGATAGTTGTCTGAGCCTGGGTTTGCTTTACAGTGACTTTTGGTAGCTGATTTCTACTTTCATTTGCATCACCTGTCTCTTTAGCTCTCTTTATCCGTTTAACGAGTTCATGTTCTGTCAAGCTTTTGATTTCGGTGTTAGTGACCACAGTCATTTATATACTTGCAAGTCTGTGTGCATAACTGAGTTAGAGTGTGTGTTTTACTTCATGCTAGTCTGAGCAGTGGTGTATAAACCTGTTTTTTGGGGTTTTGTTATAAATTCTAAATCTTTCATAATTAAAATGATTATAATTTTTTTAAGTCATGCGTAACAGCTAATCAGCATCAACTAATCAATGAGGTAGGTTTTTTAGGTTTCCTCTAGTGGGCACACAAGGATATGGGATGAACACGGGAGAACCATCAAAGCCATGTTCCGTGACATTGTTCTATAAAAACAAATCTCAGGAACGTCATTATCCCCTCTGCGTCTGTTCGGCAAGGTGTCCGTAATTATTTCCATTCCGACCCAGAACTCGGAAACCGTGTGAAATTTCTTTGATGTTTTGGGATTTCTGCAATTCATATTTTTCGTTCATGTTTTCATGGCATACAATTTACACTCTAAGCGTATGAATGGTGTTCGTTTCCAGGCCAGAACTTGGAAAAACCGTTTCTTTCTTGGGGGACATAGTTAGCAGTATATCTGCCCACCTGTCCGTCTGTAACGTTTTCAATCCCGGGCCGGAAATCGGAAACCGTTTGCAGTTTCAAAATCTAACCGAGCAGTTACTTGTACTAGACGGTGTAGTTGTACCTTTTGATCTATCGGGATTTCTGCGATTCGTATTTTCCGACATGGAGCGGCCGGAACGACATTTCATCCCCTGATGACTCTTATTTATAAAAAGTTTTTTTATAAATCAGATTTTATTTAATTTTCAGAATTTAGAGAGTGTACGTTTTAACTGCACACATGCACTGCACATATTCCAAGTCTGTGTTTCCCCTCTGGATAATTTCACTTAAATCTTTAGGAGGTAATCTATCATAGGTCGCCATATATCCATAAAAGTATCGTCATTTCTTTTTAATTTGGGACTTTCAGTTCCATTTTAACCAACAATTGATTTCACACCAGCGTTTTCAACACTGAAGGAATGAATGAACGATGGGCGCCTGGGAATTCTTTAAAAAATGTAGTCGATAGAGTTTTCATCACCAGCATCATGTTCGTTGATATCAGGTTTCTTCCGTCCCCAATAAGTAGTATTTTTACTGAGTTGGAATGCATAGGTGTGTTAAAGTAGGAACCGTAGTATAAATGCAGGAGAGAGGGACCTCCTGGACCAGTTTTGGGAACAAATGAGCATTTTTTTTTTCTCCCTTCCCTGTTTCTTTTCAGACCAGCAGTCTGGTAAGGAAATGCTGTATTAAATTCCCCCACTGCGATGCCATTCCAGAGGAAGCGGGTGACACCAAGGAATCTCCGGACAACACGAAGGAGTCCACACCCTTGATCCGTTCCCCATCCATCTCTTTAAATGTCCCACCGCATCCTCCTCCTCCTCCTCCTCCTCCTCCTCCTCAGAAGCGCTCTTACTGGGTGAGACTAATATAGAACTAGAGAGGAATAAAAACCTCCTTGGAGGATATGATGAACGGTTTCAGGCTAAAGAGAATATTTATGTCACTTTTAAAAAGGTATAATAAAGATATTTTTCTCTCTACACTTTTTATCACATATCTTTTAATATTAATGATTTTCTTGTCCATATTTCAACAATAAGCAAATTTGTGATGTGTGGGTGATGCTCGTGGAAATGCATATTTTTTTATATTATTTTTTTTAAAAAGAATAAAGTGGTTACAGTAATGTCCCCAAGAACCGTCAACTCTGTCACAAAAGTATGTTCGCTGTCCGAATCTAATTCACAAGCTCAGATCAGAAGTGGGACACGATGTTGAAACAGAAACTGACTCATTACGCTGTCTTGTACATAAAGTCCCTTCTTTTTTTTTTTTTCTTTTTCTTTTTCCCCCACACGGGAATGTGTGAATATTAACAAATAAAATGAAGTCAATTAGGCAAAGCAAGCAACATTTGACTGACGCTCTTTGCAATGAAACACAAGCCAAAATAAATTCAAATAAAATAAAATCATTAAAATCTGTGCGTAAATGTGAGTCATGCTGCAAACAAAAACTAACAGCAAACCAAAACATATGGAATGATAATATAACCTCCTGGAGGCAATAATGAGTTGTATTATTGTGTTCCAAAACACCTCCCCCGTTTGAAAGGTAGATGAAACTGTGCGAGGCAGGACAGGTGGTGCTAAGGTCTGTTGGTAGCCCGACCCCAGCTGTCCTTGCCAGGAGCAGACCGTGCGTTTGATGTCGACGCATTCTTCTCAACTCGGGGCCTTTCTGAGACTTTGCGGTATTCCACGGAACCAAAATGTTCCGGATCGGAAGACCGTCCTGCAGGCTCGGCTTTGGAAAGGGCTCACCTGCTTGACCTGGGAGCGCTCGTGCACCTGAGTATGTGGAAGCATCGAGGCGATCTGTTGAGTCTCCGAAGCACGCTTTCGCTGTAGGGGTTTCCCGGGAAACAGTACGAAGAATCTCACACAAAGACCTCCACTTCCAACCTTAAAAAAAAAACTGTACTGAATCGAGTTTCATGTGTGAGAAGAATACTTTTTTGACCTTTTTTTAAGTATTTCCTTTTTCATTTGCCTTTGAAATGTGGGAGGTTTTATTGGGTCGCCCTGTGTACCGCACGGTGGCGCAGTGGTTCGCGCATCCGCCTCACAGCAAGACGGTCCTGAGTTCGAGGCCCGAGCTCGGGCGAGTCCGTGTGGACTGCATGTTCGTGTGTTGGGTTTCCTCCGAGTACTCGGGTTTCCTCCCACAGTTTCGAAGCATGGATGTTCGGCTAACTGGTTGTTCCGAATTGCCCCTAGGTGTGAGTGTGAATGGTTGTGTGTGTTGGCCCTGCAATGGATGGTCTGGTGAGCTGTTCAGGGTGTACCCCGCCTTCACCCAGTGTTGGCTGAGATAGGCTCCAGCCTTTCCTGTGACCCTCTTAGGATTAAGCAGTTCAGTAAATGAGTGAGTGAGCGTATCAGGACCAGTCTATCGAATCTGTGTGTGTTTAAATGCATCATCGCTAGTTCTCTCAGACTTTCCGTTATTTATTTAAAAATGGCTAACGAGAGTAAACTGTAATGTAACACTTTCAGTAGTTAAAGGCCCGAGGTGACTCAGGGCCACAGCGTGAGTTTTGCGTGAGTTAATCCGTAGTCCTGTTCCCAATCGTTCTGACTGTGTGTCCTAGTGTTGTGTGAGCACCTATGTTTGGCTCGTGCTTGGTTACGTTCCTCTTGCTGTAATCCACGCCCTGGCCTGCTTCGTGTCCTGGATGATGGTCTTCACCATCCCTGTTGCCAAAATGAACAGCAGGATCCTCGGCATCATCCTCTACCTGCCGCCTGAGGAGATTCATATCCGGCCGGTGAAGAACGTAAGCGCCTTGTTTCGATTACGCTTTCGGTTCATAAGATGATTTGACGTCTTAAAAGTTTCAAAATGTGAAATGGTTTCCTTTTTTGCTTTTTAGCCTACGTACTGTGAAACGAGGGTTCTCCTGTGCTGCTACCGAGCCTTTAACCTGTACTACTACAAGTACACAGTGGACGGTATCAACGTCTTCGCCGTCAGTATCCTTTTACTGTTGCTCCGGAGACGGACGTTGAGCCGAATCAAGCCGGCTTACAAACTGTCCTTTCCTTATTTTGTTAAAGGTGCAATCGTTCATTTTTTTAAATCCTTACTTGGATAAATAACAGACGTCACAGCGCCGTAGTGTTTCGCCACGTCCGCCTCACAGCAAGAAGGTCCCGGGTTCGGCGAGGACGTTTCCCAGTGCAGTTTGAAGCTTTGGCTTCTTCTGGGTACTCCGGTTTCCTTCCGCAGTCCAAAGACAAATTGGCTGTTTTAAATTGCCCCTAGTGGTGTGTGTTTTGGCCCTGTGATGGTCTGTTCTGTATCTCTACAGACTACTTTAAGGAGTCACCCCTGCCTCATCGCTCCTTTATTCTCACTTTTTTTTTTATTTCTATTTAAATTTTAATAAATTTAGTTTTGTCATGAGATTTATATTTATAGTTCATTATATCTTGGAGGGTTTGCACATCTGCCTCAGATGCCTCACATCAGGAAGGTCGTATGTCTGGGTCCTGGGCTCAGCGGGGGCGTGTCTGAATGGAGTTGGTGCACTGGTTTCCTCTGGGTACACCGGTTTCCTCCCACAGTCCAAAAACATTCAGGCTAACGGGTTGTTCCAAATTGCTCTTAGCTGTGGACGTCGGTGTGAATGGTTGTGTGCATGCTGGCCTCGTGATGGACCAGCGAACCTTTCAGGGGGTAACCCACCATTACCCAGTGCTGGCTGAGATAGGCTCCGGTTCAGTAAATGAATGAATGGTGAATGTTTAGAACAGAGTTCTCCACCCTGGTCCTAGAGGAGCCCTTCGCATGGTAGTGTCTTCCTTCTTCCCTGCGCACCTGATTTAACTGATTAGCTAATTACCAGCTAGCCTCTGTTCTAGAGTGTTCATATGAATAATACATGTGTAGTGATCTGTGCTCTGATATGTTTAAGGGTTAAAGCCCGTGACGTTTCTTGCTCAGACCTGCTGTCTCTCGTCATCGTCGCTCTGGTGACTGGTTATGTGGACCGTGATGATACTTTTGTCAGGTCCGAGGTGAAGTTTGCTTTAGCTATAACCGCCATCATCCCCCTGTCTTACTACATCGGCATGGGTATAGCCAGGTAATGTCCATTTAGTTACGGACCAGGAATTTCTCAACAAGCCTGTGTAAATGTATACACCCCCCCTTTTGGGTGCAGTTTATTCTATGACTATGAAAACGTTTGCACTCTGATGTCTAAAGCAAAACCATGAAAATGGTTTTGCTCGACCCGGAGATCGCAAGTTCGGGTCCGGGTTGATGCCGCAGCCATCCGTGACCGGGAGCCCATGGGAGCTAATTGGCTGAGCTCTGTCACTCACAGCGATCACCAGCCAATCATGGACGTCTGTGAGCTCATTTGTACGAGGGGGCGGGTAGCACTTTCCCTCAGAGTGAGTTAGACCACCCCCAAATACACATGCACAGCAGTTCGTAAAGAGGAGGGTGGCAGCATCGCGTGTCACGGAGGGGAGCATGCTCATGCTTACACCTCTCCCTGGTTGGTGGTGGTCGCGTGATAGGGAAAGATGGTGATGTGTGGGAATTGGATACGACTAAAATTAAGGTAAAAGATGGGAGAGATGTAGCGTTGAGTTGCTGCACGATGTTTAACCTTGATTTTTCTCTCGCTGTCAGTATCTCAGCTCAGAGTAACTTTGCATTGGGGGCAGTGGTAAACGCCACGTTTGGTTCCATCACCGAGATGACGTTCTACATCACCGCCCTGCTGCAAGGTCGCCGCACGGGGAACAGGTGTTACGGAGAGATTGTTAAAGCTTCTCTCACAGGGACGCTGCTCGGATGCATCCTCTTTATTCCGGTAAGTGTGTGTGTTGTGTAGCAAAAATTATTGTCTTAAGTACCTATATATTAGTTGGTTTTTGCTATAGGAGCACTCCGTTTAAAGTATAGCATGTAAGATTTAGGGGTATCTAGCGACATCTAGTGGTGAGGTTCCAGATTGCCTTTAACTAAAATAAAATTTCTGACCCATTCCCTTCAAAGCCTGTATTGTTTCCTACTACTGTAGAAACATGGTGGTGCAAGATGGCGCCTTCCATGATGGGGGACCCCTTCCGATATAGATATAAATGGCTTATTCCATGGTTCACAAAATGTTTTTTAATTTTTCCACCAAAATGTCAGGAATGGACGGCACGGTGACGCAGTGGTGAGCACAAAGTTCCTGGGTTCGATTCCCAGCTCGGGCGTTTCTGTGTATAGTTTGCATGATCTTCCCATACTTGCGTGGGTTTCCTCTGGGTGCTCCGGTTTCCTCCCACAGTCCAAAAACATGCACAGTAGGCTAATTGGCTGTTCCAAATCACCCCCAGGTGTGAAAAGTTGTGAGTGTTGGTCCTGCCTTCGCCCAAAGTCGGCTGAGATGGACGCCAGCCTCCGCCGTGACCCTAATCAGGGTTATGCGGCTTAGAAAATGAAAACGTCAGGAACCTGACCTTGCCGTCTACACGCAGAGATGAAGGGTTGCATGATCTCAAAGGGAACAAAACGTGTTGTCAGAAAAAGTCTTGACATCCAATCCATGTAGTTACCACAAAAATATATACATATTAATAAATCTATAAAGAGTTTACGAGAAATCAGATTTTGTCCCACAGTCGGGGTGCGGGTGACGACTTGTAGTTGATGGGGTTACTCGTGTTTCAGATGTTTGGGCAGGTGATACCCTCGTGAGCTCCCGGGAAGGTTGCTGGGAGATCTGCTGGTAGAAGGTACTGAGGTTAGCTACTTTCTTCCTGTGACCCAGTGGGAAGATGCCAGCCTTTTGTGGGTCCCTGAATTAAAGAAGCGTATTCCAGGGAATTATAGATTATCCGTGCCAGGAGAGGGAGAAGATCTCCGGTGCGCCCAACGGTGAATAATCCCCTTGCAGTCTTCTTGGCGAGGCTTTTGATGAAGGAAGTTGATGTTCGGGTAATGATGGCACCAAGGGGAGTAATACTCTGTGTGGGGTTTGGCTCTTTGCGATTTTTGCTAATAGATCCTCCGAACCATAACACATCGTTGCTTTAAGTGTTCCGGAAATTTTATGAACAAAGAATGTAGTAGGCGGCACGGTGGCGTAGTGGTTAGCACGTCCACCTCACAGCAAGAAGGTCCTGGGTTCGATTTCCAGCTCGGGCGT
>JBCNYG010000022.1:3959389-3970215 GCA_039654305.1 Porochilus rendahli | reverse complement strand
ACGTCAATTTTAATTGTGAATGAACACTGGGGATTGGGTGTGTGTGTGTGTGGGGGGGAAATTGGGGGGGAAAATACTATCCACCTTTACAATGTGTTAAGCACTTAAAGAGTTAATTCCTTATTAGATTATATCCCGTTATTTAATCTGTCAGAAGAAAAATTGCTAAAATTAAATATTCATTAAAAAAATACACAAATGAGTAAATGTTTATTGGTGGAGGTTTTATTTACCCTTTTTAATCAATTTTTCTCCTCTAATTTTAGTTGTGTCCAAGTCCCACCCATCAAATGTTATCTCCCACACACTCACTCCTCACATGCAAACACCACCAACTAAGAGGGTGGGGGTTCATGCCCCCTCCTTGATGCATGATGTCACCTGCATCTTTTATGAACTACTGCGAACTTAAACACTCGGAGGGAAAGACGCTATCCGCCCCTTTAAACGATCGCTCATGATCGCCGTGAGTGACAGGGGCGTGAGCGAATGCCATCCCTTCCTCCATAGCGTAAAGAATCCTGTAAATTTTGCCTGGGATTGTAACAAAGAAAACTAATTACAATTATAAATGCAACAACGGCTGGTCAGTGGAGTAGTGGTTAGCACATCCACCTCAGAGCGAGGTTCTGGGTTCGAGTCCTGGAGTTTGCATGTTCTCCCCGTGATTGCCTAGGTTTTCTCAGGGTACCCTGGTTTCCTCCGACAGTAAAAAGACATGCACATGAGGCTGATTGGCTGTTCTAAATTGTCCCTAGCTGTGTGTGTGTGTGTGTGTGTTGGCCCTGTGATGGACTGGTGAGCTGCTCAGAGTGTCTTGCTTTGGCTGAGATAGGTTCTAGTAGATTTAAGCGGTTTGGCAAACAAGCGAGTGAGAATCGCAGCTCGCCGTCGTGTGGTGTGAAATTAATAGGAGCGGCGAATGATGTCGCTCATAAAGTGATGCTGATCAGGTATTTACAGATTCTGTATTCGGAACCGAAAAGCCGAAGCGGATAAATAAAACCACTTTAATGTTTCCTAATATCTACATTAAGAGTTGTTAAGGCTGTGGGGTACTGATCTGAAGGGCAGGAGTTCAATCCCCAGAACCACCATGCTGCCCCTGTTGGGCCCTTGAGCAAGGCCCTTGATGTTAGTCACTCTGGATAAGAGCTTCTGCAGATTACTGGAAACCACCGTTAAGTTGCTACGTTATTACGTTATTACTCGCTTCTCGTTATTACTAGCTATGAGAAGTAGCCGCTTGAACAACCTACAATAAAATAATTCTTACATTTCCAGGAACAGCACAACGTATTCGATCAACAAGTTTATTGATTTCCTATGATTTGATGACCACAAATACAAGTATTCAGTAACTACCTTAAAACCACATCAGGGAACAGAATCCAGCGAGGCCCTTCGAGCGCATGATTCATTCAGCTTGAGGGCAAAAAAATAAAAGGCAAAACAAAGGTGTGTGAGGGGCAAATTTAAGGTACGTGTGGCCAAGGGACACTGCTAGCTATGGTGAATAAGTGCCTAATGATTTCAGTGTTTAAAAGTAAATATTAAAGGCAACAGAAATTAAAATAAGGTTCCATGCGGGGCTGAGAGTTTAACGTTTATAAGAGTTTGTTTAAACATGTATTACTCAATTGAAGTGGGTGCTACTAGTTGAGTTGATTCGATACCCTTAACGTCCAATCCTGGTGTGTGTACTCACTCAGTGAGCCGCTATTAGGGCCACTAGAAGGCTGGAGCCTAACTCAGCCGACACTGGGCGAAGGCAGGGTCCACCCTGCACAGCATGTTAAACCATTGCAGGGTCTAAACACACAAAACCACTCGCACCTACGGGCAACTTTGAACAGCCGGTTAGGCGGATGTGCATGTTTTTGGACTGTGGGAGAACATGTAGCAAACCCCACGTAGAAACGCCTGAGCCTGGGACTCGAGCCCTGGACCCTCTTGCTGTGAGGCGGACGTGCTAAGCGCTACGCCACCCTCCTGCTACACTGATTAGTATATTTCTTAGCTCTATGTTGCTACCATGTGCTGCTGGCTTTGAACTCCTCACGCTGAGTTTTCTTTAAGGGGGTGATGACACTTTGTTTTGGGTGAATTTTGCATATTTGGGGGCGGCCTAACACCTTACGAATGAGCTCACAGACGCCCGTGACTGGCTGGTGATCGCCGCGAGGGACGGAGTTGAGCTTTTAATTAAAGATTCTGTTTAATCAGGTGACAGGTAGTGTGGGACGATGCTATAGTTCCTCCTCGTGATATCACAGAGCAACTTAGCTTTTATAACTCCGTGTGGAACACGTCCAGATCAAGGGATTTAGCGCAGCAGCATCATGTAACACCACATCGTATCAGATACTGATATCGGAGCAAGCATTCATTTATTCATTCATTTATTTAATTTTTGTGTCAATGTGTGCATAGTCCGCAATACAGCCTAAAAACATAAATTAAGTTTGCTTGATAGGTTTAGCGTCATGGTTCTACATACCGAACCCTATATAGCTTAAGGAATTTAATACTGAAACTCCAAAGTGCTGAATGCAAGGCGTGCTATTGACACTGTCGAATCAAATCTAGCAGGTTTTAGTTCCTTTAAAAGGCACTGAATCATAAGTTAAGGGTCTACATAAGGGGAGTGCAGTTTTGGCAGAAGGGACGAAAAAAAAAGTGTTTTTTATTATAATAAAAACATTAAAAGTAAATTAAAGAGCACCGTATTCACAGTGTATAAAGATGCGGATGAGACAAATGGAAACAGAAAATACACCCAAGGAGAACAGGACTACTGTGTATATCGTAGAAATAAATTAATCCAAGAGGAAAAAAGACGGGCGCACTTCAGATCAGTGCTGCCGAATAACATTCACGTGACCTCGGCTGGCCGAGTGACGGTCCACCGTGCTACATGAACCAGCTCGCCATCGTACGTGGTCACTTATGAGACAGTTTTATATCGTAATCTTCGATTCTAACAGAAATAAAACTTCATGAAACGTGTCCCTCGTCAAGAAGAGTTCGTCCCATCCAGAGTCGAGAGGGGCAAGCGGAAAGAACACTGACTACTTGGTTTCTTAAATAATTAAAAGTACAATGGAAAAACAAAACAAGGCCATCCCTCAGTTTTTTTGGTTTTAAGGCAGGCTACATTGTAAGGATATAATTCCAGAAGGAGACGGAAGGGGAATTTGAAAAATATCAATCCTCGGTTCCTTATCTTCAGACACTGGCTCAAGTGTGTCGTCTGTCCCGCGTTTCACAAATCCATCACGCACTCGTGCGTACGCGCCTGCTGATCCTCATTTTAAGCGCTCGATGAGTTCCTGTGTGAGGCCCAGGTTAAGCAGCTGCATGGTGGAAAGGCGAGCCAGGTGAGGGAAAGATTTCAGGAGTTTTTCCCAGCAGAGCTCCAGCAGGCTGGGCACCACCAGCCAGATCTTAAACAGAGAGCCAGTCCTCTTGTTCTCGTGGATGTTCACTACGCCTCCGTGGATGTACATGCAGCCGGCCTGAGAACAGACCCCAGAGGGGGTGGGGGGGGAGAGAAACGTCCATTACAGGGTGATTAGAGAATTCATGATACTGGACACTGATGCACAAACTTCACATGCTTATAGTAACCGAGCAGGATACGGACAAGCTAACTTCATTATTTTTCTAAAAACTTCGCTTCAACAAAGATTTGGTCCTGTGTGTGCGTGTTGCACTGACCGGTGTGACAGCAGCGCAGTGAAAATATGCCGGCTCAGGCATCACCGCAGGTAGTTTCGTCCACTGGAATGTCTGTAGGTTGATCTTCCACAAATCATCCAGGATCAACTCGCCGTTATAACCTCCACATATAAATACATCTAACAACATGGAGCCGGAATCAATAAACGCACACAAATCACTCTGACACTGAAACATGACCCATGCCAGGGTGCTGCCATTTACCATTTTTTATCTGAACACAACTATGACATCTCCGGGGAGCTGGGTAACCTGCCGCCGAGGAAAGAAAAAGTGTCACAAAAAACGTACACATCCTGTCATTAGAAGATCCAGAAGAAAACAGATCGAACCTATTCTTTCATGAGGCTTTGTTGTGATCTCCTCCCACGAATTGGTTTCCAGATTGTACGCGTGAATCTGAAAGACAAAAAGCAATAATTGGTGGAAGGTGTACAGGTTTACATGGCGTACAGGGGTATATGGTGTAAAGTGCGCAGGTGTATATGGTGTAAAGTGCGCAGGGGTATATGGTGTAAAGTGCGCAGGGGTATATGGTGTAAAGTGTACAGGTGTATATGGTGTAAAGTGTACAGGTGTATATGGTGTAAAGTGTACAGGTGTATATGGTGTAAAGTGTACAGGGGAATATGGTGTAAAGTATACAGGGGGATATGGTGTAAAGTGTACAGGTGTATATGGTGTAAAGTGTACAGGGGTATATGGTGTAAAGTGTACAGGTGTATATGGTGTAAAGTGTACAGGGATATATGGTGTAAAGTGTACAGGGATATATGGTGTAAAGTGTACAGGGGTAAATGGCGTACAGAAATGGTGTGCACTACCTTGTCTAAAGGGTAGGATGTCCAAGAGGTTCCTCCTCCTAGAATGTATATCCTCTGTCCATCATGTGCTATCTCATGTCTGTACCTGATTAAATTAAAGCCAGTCATTAGATTATAGGTTGTTGGGAATTGGCAGTTTACAGCACACTTAAGTTATCAGTGGTCAGAACAAGTTATCAAGCCAACTCTATAAATTAGGAACTTTAGCTCGATCGTCCCAACACTAAATATTATGCTAGCATTTTTCTTCCTACATGAACAGATGGAGGATAAACTAGCTTCAGGGATTGCAGCGCATGAGAACAGGTACATCTACCTCGAGTTATTATTGGCTGTTTCTCTTTGCTGTTCGTGCTAATAATCACAGAGATTTTACGGTACAGGATTGATTTTTAGCTCTCGCTAATCATTTGTGGATGTTGCATTTTATTCACGACTTGAGAAATCGCCATGGAAACACAGCATTTATTCTCACGGAAAACTTTACTAAAAAAGCTGCATTGTTATAATATTCAAACAAATGTTTACAAGTCACTACCTGCACTGCGTTTTTAATTCCGGGTGTCAGAGGTCACTCACCGTTCCTCGGGCAGATCATCCGGAGGGTTGTTTGGTTTGAGGTGAATCCACTCGCGTGTGGTGAGGTCCAGTCTGTGCAGATCCGTGCTGTAAATATAACCTGTCGTACCTCCAAACACGTACAGGAAGCCATTTATGATGGCCATCGCCTGCACCGGGAAAACATTTTCCTTCTGTTAGTGCTGCACTCTTGGATTAGAAAAATGGAAAGCAAAATGGCGGATAAACAGTTTTGTATTAGGTGTATTGCATGTAGTGGGACATGCATGGGAGCTTGTTTTTAGGAAGCATGAAAACATTTTTCTTGCAACAGCAACGTAATATCACATGAAACTGTACCCGAGATAAAGACACAATTACGAGATAAACCTGCATAATGTTTGACGAAATTGGAGAAACAAGCTTCTGTTCATGTGGTTATTCTGTGTGAACGTTAATCAACAGCAGCAGAACATTCCTTTGTATACATTTCAACTCTGTACTCCGGCACAATTCAATTTTCTATAAACACATTCTACACTCTTACAGAAATCATTTCTACGATTATTAATAGCTTTTGCTAGATTTTTTCAATTACGGAGAACCTAATCCAGCACTTTTGCGGGTCCTTTTCACTAATCTGAAAGCAAAGAAAAGTATGATTTACACAAAGTGAGGAAGTACAACGATGTGCACTCGGTCAGCTCTCCATTCAAATGATGGACACACTTCCTTTAGATGAGAGTGCAGACAATAAAAACATTCACATCGTTTTAAAGGAAACTGGTCACCTTAACCTTGCACGAGTGATAAACACATCAAACCACATCTAATTCAAACACAGCAATGTTGCCTCCTGTAAACCTACCTGAGGTCAGGCTATGGTAAAGGTATGTGCATCTTTCAGTTTGGTTTTAAAGGGAAACACTCAATTAGTTATTTAAAAGTATAGTTAACGTATAGTTAAAGCGTTAAGGCACTCAAATCCCAGAAAAACAATCAAGGTATCTTTTTCATTACCTTCGTCAAGAGGTTATGTTAGCACCTGTGTTGGTTTGTTGCTTTGTCTGTTTGTTTATTTGTGGGCAATATAACTCAAAAGGTTCAAACTCAAAAAAGTTATCCATTTTTTCTACAGTAAAAGGTGGTACAACTAACAAACCGCTAAATTTCGAAGGTGATCTGTGCATGGAATCATGATGAAAAAAAAAATCCATTAAAGTCAATAAGTGCAAATAATGTGTGAATGAATGTTCATCAAAAGCACACTAATGGGAGGCATCATTATAACGATGCCAAGCTAGAATGAAAAAAGACTTCAGCTTGAGCAGATTTTCAGGTGAATCAGTGCACTTATTGTCATGATCCACTGTGCCTGACGTTTCATGAGTGCCCAACTCAATGTAGCAATTAAAGGTATGTAAAAATACACACATTTAATTTACAGCAGGACGTGCTGGATCATGTGCTATTCACCATCATATTAGAAAGCACATGAGGAGTGAGACTTCAATTAAAAGAACTTTGATCCTGAGTGGCAGAACAGGATGGGGCTCACTATCAACCAGGGATTGCAGGTTCACATCCCGGGAGACTGCTGGGAGCACAAGAGAGCTTTAGCTGAGCTCTAAGGGACCAACGGTATCTTCCCTAGCCAATTATGGACATCTATGAGGTGAACTACATCTGATGTTACAGAAGCAGCACATCTAATAAATAAAATATGAGCTTTATTTAACTTTAATAAAACTATTAGCTTTTTCTTATCTATAGATCACTGTATTAGTCTTGGGCGGCATGGTGGTCAGCATGTCCGCGTCACAGCAGGAAGGACCTGAGTTTGAGTTCCGGGCTCAGAGATAGTAATTCCGCGTGAAGTTTTCATGCATGTTTGGGTTTCCTTCAGGTTCTTTGGTTTTCTCCCACGGTTCAAAGACATGCAAATGAGGCAAACTGGCTGTTCCAAACTGCCCCTAGGCGTGACGGACAATGGTTGTGTGCGTTACCACAACCAAGCTGTTCAGGGTGTACCCTGCCTTCACCCAGTCAGCTGAAATAGGCTCCACCCTCTACGTGAACCTAGTACAATTAAGGCAAATGAATGAATGTACTGGTCTCTATTATTTAGAGAGAATATAGAATTTTTTCTCACTTTTAGATTTCCTGTATTTGTATATTTAAGCACATTAATCTTTGGATGTTTACTCTGTGGGGCTTAAATGTGGACGCTTCTACGCAAGAAAAATCTGGCAACCTCTGCTGTTTAAACAACTTGCAGACAATCTGCAATATTAAATAGAATTTAAGTGACTGCATATAAATGTTTTCTGAGTACCCCTGACGTTCCACGTGCACAGAGGTGGAGTACTGATGTAACTGCTGGAGGAACAATTTGCTAATTGTGAAGACGGCCACAAGAGCGTACACCATGTTCCTGATTGGTTCCTTATGACTGAAGAGATGATCTAATGAGGATTACAGTGGAGCTCCCATGCAGTGCGAAGCAGAGCCCCATTAATAAAGAAAAATCGGCTAACCATCGAGTCGCTTTTGGAACATCGAGAAAAACCTAATGTCTGTCTGTCCGTCCCTACGGTGTACGTGGACACATGGGAACCTTGTGGTGATACTACCCATGCTGGTATATAACCAATGTATTGGGAATGAATGTCTGAGTGATGGTAACTTTTATTCTTTCTTCCCCTCCGAACTGTTGCTTGCTTCAAGCCATAGAATAAACAAAAACTTTTTTACAGTGTAAATAGAATTCTATGTGCCGTCCGCAAGGAGGTACCTTCATTTTTTTAGCCAGAAAAAAAAACAATGCACTACTCATTTGAATGGAAAGGCTTTTGAGCCAATCCCTTTGAGGAAGGGCCTGGTGTTTCTGGAGCGTATAACGTGCTTATGCAGGAAAACCTATTCAGTGGAACGGCATCCCGCTACACTGTGGCGACACTTGGTTTCCTTTAAAGAAATATCTCAAAGGCGTAACACTTTCACACAATATCAAAACTTTGGGGAGGGGGAGGTCATAACATGATGGTTACATGACATTACATCATTGAAGGCGTCATCAAAACGAATTCACATCGAAACCTTTTATCAGGAGAGGTTTGATTTTTCGGAGCTCCGCTTTTAGCCAGTACTGAAAGTTGTATACTACCTTCTTAAACTTATGTGTATGTATGATGTTAAAACATACGTGAAGTTCAACATTCAATTTAAAAACTTTTCCTGCTTTTTATTGTTGCTGCATTTCTGCAGATACTACCACCAATCTCGGTTTTTACCCCTCAGCTGGTTACGGCGGGCAGGTCATTGTCGTTGGCTTGGTGGTGGGCGGGTGGCCTGACAATAACTTTGTCCGGGCCGTTGCTCGACTCATGCACAGGACAGCTTTCTGAACGTTTACATAGGCCCTCCCTATGACCCATACCTCTGCCTAGGGTGTCTGATAAAATGTCGACTGTCTGAAACTACTTGTATGGGAGATGGCTTTTGTCCTCCGTGAACTTGAGGCGTCACGATGTTCTACAGAATGTTCAACCCTTCTCTTCTCCTAAAGTGTCTGCCGTGTGAACGGTTCTCACCTGTCCGTATATCCGGTTAGGTTTCTTCCCTCTGCAGTTGAGCAGCGACCATCTCTTGTATTTGACGTTGCACACGTGAACGTCGTTCCCGTTGTTTTCTCCGAACGGGATTCCAGTTCCGCCAAACACGAGCAGGTTGTTACCGTGCAAAACAGCTGGAAAAAACAGGAAGTGTAAGTAAAGCACCTTCGAGTGTCGCGTATGATAAATCCCCAGCTGTTGAATTACCTGACATGGAGGCCAACTCCGTAGGCATGTAGCCCTCTGTGCGGACTTGCTGCCACGTCCCTGTTGCAAAGTGATACCGCCAGAGCTCCCTGAAAAGAGGGTAATCCTCGTTCTCCGAGCCGCCCGACTCATCGAAGTCCGGGTTGTAGCCGCCGAACACGTATAGATTGGTGCTGTCGGCGACGCAGCGGTGTCCACTCCGTGCCGGAGGGGCTCTGTGACCTACGGAGACAGAGCGATGAGGTTTTTTGAGGATGGGGATCGCCTACAAGACGAGCCCTGAACGCCTGTGTTGGAGGAATATTTTCAGTGCTTCAGGCGCTGTATGAAGGAAAAAGGATTTTATTTCACAGGTTTGCTGCTGGAATCAAAAGTCAAGGCCGCAGCGGCTGTTTCGTGAACGAGGATAAGCAAGTCGGCGACATACAAGCGGCCCGGAACCATTTTTGCAAGGAGCTGGATGGACAAAAAAAAAAAAAAAAAAAAAACAGACAAAGAAGTTAGACGTTAGGTTGGGAAGGATTGACATGATGATGCTGGGGAAGGAGAAGTGGTTGAAGTGGTGAGTTCATTCATCCCCATGGTGAAGACGTGACATTTACTCATCAAGGAATGAGAGACAAGGATGATGAGCATAACACAGATCAAAAGTCAAGCTCGCTCGATGAGCAAGTAACCACACCCTTGTGCAGACATTTCGAAAACTCTAGATTAGAGTTATAAAACAGGTGTGAGTACTTACACTGTTATAAACACGCACACAGACAGAAAAAAAATAGATAACTCGGCCCTGATCTGGTACCGCCACGATAAAAGCTAAGCCGACAGAGCTCAAAAGAGAGGCGGCTGGAGGGGGAGAAGCTCGCAGAGGTAGGGAGAAAAATTCAACACCCTCCCACGAGTCTGGTTTCAGGATAAGTGGGGTTCAATTCAAGGGCTGGCGCGTTACCCACCTTCTCTTAAAAACCTGTAAGGGATCCGCAGGCTGGAGCAAGGTTGTGCGAGGATTCGTCGAGCCTGAAGCCAGCGAGCTTTCTTCTTTGAGCCTGTCACCACAATCACCGCAAATCAGACAAACAAATACAACAACAACAACGCAGGACAAAAAAAAAAAAAATAAATACAACATGCACACATACATGCACAGGACAACATGTGTTGTTCATTTGAGACTGAACGGGTCCCACTGGCTCGGTTGGAACAGGAAGACAGCTGACGAAGGGTTTCAGAAAAGGAATTCAGTAAGGCACAGGGTCTAAAAGTCAACAATCACACCATCATCTCACTTCACGTGGCTGTTTTCCCAGCGGAAAAAAAACATCAGACCGCAAAACACAGCTGCATATAAGAACCTGCAACACGGCCAACGCGACATGAGCCGGTCACTGAAGAATCACTCAGTAACTCAATAATACTGAAGATCGCTGCCGGAAAGCAGACAAAACTGTCTGACACGACAGGAGAGTTAAATAATAAAATACTCTAAATAAATCGGATGTTGGACTCTTTTATCGGATTGATCAAAAGGTAAAATCATTATTATTTGGTTGCGCTTAAGAGCAGACACACATTAATATTTACCTACAAAAATGGGGCTCTTTATTTTTCTTTTTAGTCTTCTTCTGAGATGAGAGATGGAGAGAGACAGAGAGAGAGATGTGTGAGAGAGATGGACAGATAGACAGTGAGAGGGAAAGAAAGGGGAGAGAGAGATGGGGAGTGAGAGAGACAGACAGATGGAAGAGAGAGACGTGGAGAGAGACAGAGAGAGATGCGAGAGACAGTGAGAGGGAGAGAAAGTGAGAGGGAAAGAAAGGGGAGAGAGAGAGAGACAGACAGATGGGAGAGAGAGACGGGGAGAGAGACAGTGAGAGGAAGAGAA
>JBCNYG010000022.1:3910440-3920538 GCA_039654305.1 Porochilus rendahli | reverse complement strand
TACTGTGCATGTTTTTGGACTGTGGGAGGAAACCGGAGTACCCGGAGGAAACCCACGCAAGCACAGGGAGAAATTCCGTTTTTATTACTTTTATTTTTATTTTATTAAACTTTGCTGTAATTTTATTATCATTATTAGCACCCTCCACACACTCGCCTTCCACACACACGCCTCCCCACTGCATTTTGAGTATTTGGCCAAATAACTGACCCTCTCATTACTGAAGCTGTTATGTTGGTTTGCTGATGAGATTACGATCCATACGTTTCCATAACATTCGGGTAATAAAGAAGACATTTTGCTGAGATTTAATTTATAGCATTGACATTTCCACAGATGTTCATTCATCAATACTTTCTTTATCTTATATATTTTTATTTTTAAGTATGTTAAAGTCTTTAGGACTCTGTGGATTTACTACTTCTTGGGTCACAAGGATGCTGGAGCCCATCTCAGCCGACACGAAGGCGGGGTACACCATGAACAGCAGGTCAACATACACAAGCATTCTCAGTCACACTCATTCCTAGGAGCAACTTGGAATAGCCAGTTATCCTAATGTGCATGTCTCTGGACTGTGCGAGAAAACCCACGCAAGTACCGGGAGAACACGCAAACTCCACATAGAAATGCCCGAGCTCGGGACTCAAACCCAGGACCTTCTTGCTGTAAGGCCGACGTGCTAACCGCTACGCCACCTGCAGTCTAATCAACATACTTATGAGTGCAAAAGTTTATGCACCCCAGTAGAAACTGAATGGAAAACAGGAGTGTTTATTCGTGTGGTTTAAACCACTCAGGAACGGCACAGTTTGATTGGTCGATACCTTGGGATGGTTAACAGTTATCCGTCGAAGATGAAGTGGATATCACTGAACAGTCCCAAAGGCTGAATGTCAGAGCTTAATGGTGTCTTTATAAACTACATGGAAATATAAACAACCACAAACTAAAATGACTTGCAGTAACCCCATTACTCCCGAGTGACTTACATGTATCATTTTTATACAACTGAGCATTAGGGGTCTTGCTCAAGGGCCCAACAGCGGCAGCTTGGTGGTATTGGGGCTTGAACCCAAGTCGCTCATCTCAGCCGCCTCTGGGCAAGGACGGGGTACACCCTAGACAGGCCATCGCGAGGCCCAACGGATATCGAATATATTATTTCACGTTAAATACAAACCTCATGTACATATTGAGCATTCGGTCAAAGTCCATTGGGGCGTGTAAACTTCTGGACTCCTCCACTGAGAAAGTACCATACGCTACTGTTATGGTGTAATGGCCCATCACCTGCCGCTAAGTTTTACACAGTGTTCTAATTGCTAACTCTGGTTTGATAGCATTTCGCTTTTTCACGCCAGCAGGATATCCGCCTGCAGCAGACGCCCAACCGGTTCGAGCCGGTTTAACCCACAGGCTCAGCAGCCCACCTAAGAATATTATATAAACGAAACACCATTTAGCTTTAAAGGAAAAAAAGACGTGTATATGAAATAACGAGCTAGTGCTGACTGTCAGTCACGTTAGCACTTTTGAGGCGTAATGTTTTCTTTAATGATGTGGAAGACAGCAGCATATTTCACTCAGAAGATGAAAACAGGCTGAGTCTGTTGTTTCGCGGTACCTAAAGATGGGGTTCTTAAGCCCCCCCACTGTCAGACATTAGATGTCAGCAAAAAAACATGGCACAGCAGGAATATCGGTCTGAGGAACGAGAAACGCTTGATGCATGATTAAAAAGCAATGACGCAGCGGCAGCATTAGGTTGAAGCACACAATGAGTGTTTGTAACAAATAAATTATAAAGTACAAAACAACTATTTATCATTTTGCCTCTTTTGTGTAAAAATAATTCCATTAAAGGGGCCTGTTCTCTTAGCAGGCATATTAAATAGACATGGAATACACTGTTATCTCTTTGAAATAAAATTGAATCAGTCAGGATGACTTTCTTAAGCACTCGGGTTATTTCAGTACACAAGTCTCAATGACCCCTGCATTCGGTGCAACAATATAACCCAACAACTCCATCTTGACATGAGCAAGAGCGCCCCGGCACGGACGCAAACAGTGTGAAATGGCTAAGTTATAAATCACCCAGGCTTGGCCAGGGTGTTCTCTGAGTGGAGTCTGCATTTTCTCCTCATGCTTGCATGGCTCTTATCTGGGTACTCCATGCACATGCGCAGGAGGCTAAATGGCTGTTCCAAATTTCCATTTACAGTGTTTGTCTTATCCAGGGTGACTTACAATTATCATTTTTATACAAGGGTTAAGGGCCTTGCTCAAGGGCCCAACAGTGGTGAAAGTGGGCATTGGAGTGCTGACCTTCAGATCAGTATCCCATCCAAGCCACCGCTGCCCTGATGTGGTGTGAGTGTGAATGCTTGTGACCATGTTGGACCTGAGATGGATCGGCGAGTCGTTCAGGGTGTCCCCTGCCCTCGTCCAGCATCCGCTGAGGTATGCTCCAGCCTCCCTGTGACCCCAGCATGAAATTGGACTCCTCTATCCATTTCTTAACCCTTGATCTCTGACTTTTCCACTCACTACGGAACTGTGTTGCACTGCCAAGTTATCCCACATGCATGAGATCGCTCCTCTGTGATCTTGTTATTGTTATTGTAAACAGACACAAAACCATAACAAAAACAGATGAATCAGAGATACTAAGCTTGTGAGCTGGGGTGGTTTTGCCGGGAAAAAAAATTATTCTGCCAAAATAAACTGATAATAGAAGATAAAACACTTAGGATATTGACTAGTGATCAAACATTTAGGAGGTCAGGGCTGTATGAGTGTGTACACAGACCTGGTCATCGTCTCTGATATGATACGGTAGGTTATCAGTTCGAAACCGTGATGGCTCTGTGAGTGAGGCGCCGATGAGCCATGCATGATGGACCCCTATGTAGGGTGAGCACCATATATTCTTTTTCTATCTATCCATCCCTCTATCCAATTTTCGATCTCTTTTTTCTTGACATGTTTGCACACACTATTACACTAAAGGAACCGAAATAAAGTGATAAGATGAAATTCATTTTAACTAAGCCCTTATACATTCACTGCTCTCACATCGTCATAGCAACACCCAGACTGACAAAATCATCAGTGACCATAGCGATGTGCTGTAATTATTCTTGGGGCTGAATGTGTATTAATGAAGTTACTTTGTGTGTGTATGTGTGGGTTAGTGTGTGTATGTGTGTGTGTGATATTCATGTGTGGACTCTGACCAGTTGCTCTTCCATGTGTGCCGGACGTGAGGGTCGTGGATGCTGTGTTTGTCGGCTTGCTCGTCCAGGAAGTCGAACATGTACTTTATGGCGAGGGGTAGGGCGCTTCCTCGGTGTGCTGTGCTAAAGATGGTCTCAAACAGGTCATCTACAAACTTCTGCAGTGTTCCCTGTGAAGCCACAAAAAGAGAGGAAAGAGGATGATATGCATGCTGTTTTTAACATCACATCTATCTATCCAAATCTGGCCGAAGGCCGGGTATTGCCTGAACGGCTCACCAGATCATCGCAGGCCAACGAACACAACCATTCACACATGGGGGTAATTTGGAACAGCAATTAAGCATAACGTGCATGTCTTTGGATGATGGGAAGAAACCAGAGTACCTTTGGGAAACCCTTGCAACCATGGGGACAACATGCAAACTCCACACAGCTCAACACTCCATCACCCTCGCTGAACCTGGGATTCGAACCCAGGACCTTCTTGCTGTGAGGCGGATGTGCTAACCACTAAATAAGATAAAGTGTAATCTTTTTTTCTGCATGTTCTTGGATTTTCCCTTTAATTAACCGCAACAGTTCATTCTAATATAAATTATTACCATTTTATTCAACGCTTTAACATAATATAATATTTGAGATATAAAACCATGGAGGCCGAGAATGGCCGTGTTAGCAATACTTTTTTAATTTAATCAGGACATTACTGTTACCTTAAGATAATGAAGCTCATTTTCTCCGTATAACATATATAAATGAATCAATATGTTTATTCATTCTATTTATGTGCTTTTAATTTTTTTTCCAGTTTCTCATTCCGGAAGCGACGGACGGTATGTATAAAGGGCACGGATTAATCAGTGCAAGCTTATGACCTGCGCTCACTGAAAATTCCTCATTCATGTAGAATAATTGCAATCCTAAATCCTAATCATGAAGGGGCGGGGGTGGCGGTGGAGGGAGCAGCGGATTATCCGCGCCTCTGCATGCATCCCCGTGACATCAAAGTGACATTTGAGTGCATGACACGTGATTTCAATAATGTCAACACTGTATGAATAAATAAAAATACATACAAAAATGTATATATAAAGCAAAACTAATAACTATTTAATTAAAATTATTACTACTAAATTGTTATAATTAATAAATAATCAACTCATTATAACAAGAAGATTCCTTACGGGTCTCCCCATAGTATATCTGTACAAATGTCATTTGTATATTCAAGATGGCCGCCAGGCAGCCGTGTTGATTTTTGTCATGGCAGCTATTCCAAGAAAACTACTGAATGGAATTGTATGATTATTTTGCATTCAGGGCTAGTAATGTATCTGGGTATTACTCATTCATTCATTTTCTATAATCCTTATTAGGGTCGCGGGGAGGCTGGCTCCCATCTCAGCCGGCTCTGTGCGAGGGCAGGGTACACCCTGGACAGATCGCCAGGCCATCGCAGGGCAGAAACTCAATGGCGTCCTCTTTACGAACCACATCGACGGTTCTTTTACACGACTCTCACCTCAGACAGTGAAAGACATGGCTGGCCTTTGATATCCCAGTTAAGGGAACTTTTTTTTTTTTGCCATTGTCTGTGATTCGCTGAAGCAAAGTCCCGTCCACTCTTTGAGTTGTCCTCCCACCTCTTCTTTTGTCTTCCACGTCTTCCTGCCCCGGGGACGGTTCCTTGCGAGATGGTCTCAGCAAGGCCGGACGATCCTGTTATACGTCCGTACCATTTCGGTTTATGTGCCCTCACAAATGTTGGTGACTCCGCGAATAGTCTGACAGCGTGTTGGATTCTGTCATTGGTGATGCGGTCAATGTAGGAGACGCAAAGGATCTTTCTGTAGTATCTCATCCCCATGGCTTGAAATCTTCTCCTGAGATCCGCTGCGTGTCCACGTTTCACAGCCATAGAGGAGGATTGAAAGGACAAGGGAGCGCAAGACTCTACAACAGACTCTAGGATCACTATTGCATTACCACAACCCCCCTTTTTTTTTTTTGCACATCATACTTAATACCATCTGGGAACAGGTGGCGAATCTGCCTAAGCCTCTACATGCAGCTGGATTACAGCCGACAACACACCAGTGACCTGTAATTTTATTTACTGTTGTCATCTTTAAGGACACGTGAACTACTCAACTGATCGGATGTGAAACAGTGGAAAACAGAACGCTTAGTTTATTCATTCATTCATTCCTTCCTAGGGTCGCGGAGAGACTGGAGCCTATTTCAGCCCACCCTGGTCTACACTGCGGTACACCCTGAATAGCTGTCCTGTCCTTTGCAGAGCCAAAACACAACCACACACAGAGGTGATTTTTTTAACAGCCAATTAGCCAAACGTGCCTGACTTTTAGACTGTAGGAGGAAACCAGAGTACCTAGAGGAAACCCGTACAAACGCGAGGGAAAACATGCAAACTCCACACAGAAACGCCATCGCCGGGCCCAGGACTCGAGCCCGGGGCCTTCTTGTGGTGAGGCTGACGTGCTAAACACTACGCCACCGTGCCGCCCCAAGCTAAGTTTAGGAATACCAAAAATCCTATTTTGCTTGAAAGGGGACTGGGCGTAAACCCAAAAAACTCCTGTTAGCTGCCAATCTCAGCAGTAATTCTGCTGCGTCCTACATTCCTGACAGCTTATCTTTCCCCTCCGACGACGAAAATACATATTTCCAGCTTGCCGCGTTAAGGGTTCTGACAGATGTCGTCCCCTGTGACGCCTGACATCATCATTACTCGACGGGGGAACCAGAACGGCTATTTACTGCCATTTTAAAGGCGTGCAGACTTTTATAAGGAGCATGCTAATCAGAGCTGAGCAGGCAGACGGGAAAAAGCTAACTGAGGGGATTTCGTTTTTTTTTTTTTTTTTTTTTTTTTTCAATTAGAAGGTTTAAATAGGTGGAGAGAAAAAGAGAGAGAGAGAAAGAGTGAGAGAGACGGGAAAATGAGGGACGTTCACAGTAGGGGAGGGATTAAACAGGTATGGAGTGAATGAAAGAGAGAGCAGCCTTTAGGGAGCGATTTTAACCCATGCTGCTTCTTTCTTTCTTTGGAAAGCAGAGACGGTAAAGACGCGAATAAGAAGTGCTGCTGGAAGATTGACGGTGTTTGCTGGAGGAGTGTAAAAGGAAACAGTCAATTACAACGCTGGCATACCAATCATTTTTCCACTGAGAGAACTGGTGGAATAAAAACCTGTTATTAAACAAAAAACAATCCATCTGAGTGATGACACACGGCCCACACGGCGGGCAGCGAATCAGGAAGGAGCTGGTGATTTGTCTGGCAATCGGAGACATGTACGTGTTTTTATGTGTTCAAGCTTCTCGTAGGTGCTTATTGGCACACGGAACACAAGAATGACAGATGATGGTGACACACACACACACACACACACACACACACACACATACTGTACACATGAAAGCGATTTGTCATAGCAAACCTCTTCCTGCTTCTTGGTTATCATCAATACTAAGAATAACGAGATCCATACGGATCTTTGCGCGCACCACCCAGCAAGCACATCACATTAAACTCAAATGCTTAGGTAACGATCACCTTTTCCTAGATATTTATAAAGAGCAATATCCAGGTGTTCTCCCAGCGCTTGCGTGGGTTTCCTCCGGGACTTCCGGTTTCTTCCTACGAGCCAAAAACATGCACAGTGTGCTGATTGGCGGTTCCAAACCGCCCCTGGGTGTGAGTGTGAGTGTAAGTGCGAGTGTGAGTGTGTATGTGTGTTGGCCCCGAAATGGGCTGGCGAGCTGTCCAGGCCGTAACCTGCCCCCACCCAGACTCGGCTGAGATGTGCGCCAGCTTTCCTGCGACCCTAATTAGGATTAAGTGGCTTAGAAAACGAATGAATGAATAACACCCAGGTGCATTACTAGACCTGTGTGCAAAATAATCATACAATTCAATTCAGTAGTTTTCTAACTATGGAATAGCTGCCATGGGAAAAATCAGCAGGTGGCCATGTTGAATATGCAAATGAGATTTGTACAGGTAGACTATGGAGGGATTGCTATGTATGCAAAATATCACGAAGATCGGTTTGGCTGTTTTCTTGGATTAACTGCAACGATATACAAATGAAGATAAAAAAAATCCCGGTGTACAAGAACCTGTGTGCAAAATATCATGCAGTACCATTCACTAGTCGTCTAGCGATGGAATTTTAAACGGATGGACGAGGGACAAAAAGTGATTTGATGGTGTTGATGGTGGACTAAAAAGGAACTGTGGCCTACTTCAGCATAACACGGATTAAGTAAGAAATGTGACATGTGACGATGAGATATTGATATATTTGTAAGGAGAACTGAATCTGATTTAAAATGAGGAATAAAACATGATTATAGATGAAAGTGGACTGAGTTGCATCACTCTGTATTTCGCTCATCAGGAAACGCTACTTTTGAGAAAAAAGTCATTATTAGAGTTACAGAACCAGTTTCTGAACGCCCGCATCTGAAACCCCTGAACATCCATCCATGCACTAAACGAATCCGGCTCTCCACCGATCAGCGCCATCGTACCGGCATCTTCCTAGCGACAGAGGAGTTCTATTTACACCGAGTCGTGTGTGTTTTGAGGCTCCCCATTGGTTTAGCGTTATATGATTGAATGAATCCTTCGGGGATTGTGTAAGTCGGGAGAATATTCGGGTAGTGAATCTGGATCATAAGGAAATACCAAAATTAATACACAAACGATGCTGTAAGGATGACCAATACCGAGTTGAAAGATCCTACTTCCCACTTGTGAAGTTGGAATTACGTACTAATAAAGGCCACCACACTCACAACGACTCACATGTGGGCAAAACGAATCTTTTGACTGTGGAAGGAAACCAAAGTACCAGGAGGAAACCCACACCAGAACAGGAAGAAGATGCGAACCACAGAGAAACTGCCTTGTCGAGACCGGGACTGGAACCCACGACCTTCTTGCTCATTGGTAGGAATTACTGTGCGCATTTAAAACAAACGATCGACTGTGAAGCACAACAAACCAAATGAGCCTTCGCCGGAATATTTCTGCTAATTTATCATGAAATGAAAACGATTAGTGAAAGTTATCTGTGAGACAAAACAAGGGATGATAAACATACATGTTTTTATTTATCCTTAACAGAGACTGGTGGAAATAGGAACAAGGCTCACCTTGGTAGCCAACAGCCGGGTCAGGTAAATCTCGGAGACCATCTTGCTGCCGCGGTCGCCCTCCTTCTGGTCTCCGTGCTCGTGGTTCTTCACCAGGTGCCAAACTTTGACTCCGCTTTCCAGGTCAGGTGTGATCATGGGCGTACGAGAGCGCAGGCTGTCTGGGCTGCCTGTATATTTGATCATGTTTTCTGAAGGAAAGGAAGAAGTGAGATGAGTCGTGATTCCCAGGTGGAGATCAGCCAAAAAAAAGACAGGTTTCTTTCTTTCTTTATTTGTTTATTTATTTATTTGTTTATTTTCGTGCCCAGGGTGCTCGGCGGTTCGAACCCACCCCCGTCCACTCAAACTGGGCTAAAGATTGGATATGAATGTTTCAGGACATACAGCTGTTTAATTTTTCATCATGTCTCCTGTGCTCACCCTGGCGGATGGCCGATGGAACAGGTGTCGAGGTGAATTAAATTTTTATGGCTCCACTAGCGGCAGGGGTGAGCATGACATTAAAAAAAAAAAAAAAGGGAGGGAGCTCAGGGAATGTTTACACAGCATGAAAAGAACTGATCAGCAAAAATGCCCGATCTAGTAAAAAAAAAAAAACATTCACATACACACACACATACACACACACACACACACACACACACACGGATGTTGGATGCAGCAGAAATCAATTTCTCCGGAGAGAGAACAATTCTGCTGAGAGACAGCAAAACTGTTCCTGACCAGTGAAAGGAAAAAACAAAAAAGTGCAAAAAAAGGAAGGAAATAAAAAAGAGGATAGAGGACGAACAGGACACACACACGCACACACACACACGCACAAAGATGTGTATGGAAATCAAAGGAAGGGTTACTACTCATGCTTTTGCAACAGAATCAAAGAATACCATAAATTCCATGGGTTCGATCATCCGTCCGCTCTTAATACCCAGGACGTTACAGGCATAATTTACTGGCGAGCAACAGAAAGCTGCGATCTGGCATGCAGAGCAGTCTGCAGAATAGCAGGTTTGGCTATTTCGAGAATGTAATGTGAACGTACATACGATTACAGTGTTGCATTGTGGGTAAAATAATAACCCCACTTGTGCTAAGATAGGAAGAGGGGCTCAGTGGTTGAGACTCTGACTTACTGAACAGAGGGTCGAGGGTTCAAGCCTCAATACCACCATGTTATTACTGCTGGGCCCACGAGCAAAGCCATTAAAGTGTACCCGTGGGGAATTTGTGTTACTAGCTCTTTAAAACAATCACGTATGACATCGTCGGCTCTGTCAGGCAATGTCAGGCCTTGTCCGCTTGTCATGTACGCACGAATGCTGCCGCACTACTATTACATCCTGCCTTCATCATTGGCCGTTCCAGCCCTGGAAGAGACGCGGATTCGTTGTTTTGAAGAAACACACATTATCGGCCAGTGCTGAGCCGTGTCGCCAGGAAAATGGCGGCTGCACAAACAACAAGCACAGAAATTACGGAAAACATAACATGACATCGGTACGGGGCGTACTCTGAAAACGTTTCCTTCCAGACGCAATTCACTATTCTTCGAAGCCCACTTCAACCCAACCTGCTATCGGCGTGACCTCCAGGCAGAACTACTTGGAGCGAAGCCCAAGCTTTTACGTCTAAAACTGGACGCTGTTCCTACGGAATTCCTTTT